>JAKOGI010000949.1:287500-345000 GCA_029747015.1 Carnegiea gigantea
TTTGTGGTACTCGTTATTATTCCTGATATTGATATTCTAGTCTAGCATTCTGAAATAATTGGATTCTAATTCTCTGAGCCCTAACAAATTAATTCAATCGTATCACATTTAGTTTTATAGCAACCTAATTTCGTAACACATCCCGGAGAATCGACACCCATAATTGCCACCGTAAAAAACCGCATGTTTGCAGAAATCACAATAAGTTTTTGGCGCCGTTGTTGGGGAGAGAGACAGTTATTTGAGTTGTTGAGTCGTTTTTATTTTCATATTTTTGATTAGATTTAGTTTTAGTTTAGTTTAAGTTTCTTTGTTTTTGATTTTTGATTTGAGTTAGTGTTTTGTTTTTGTTTTTGATTTTCTTTTGGGATCAATTTATTCTAATTTTTAGTGTCTATTTTACTGCTGAACAAATAGTGCTAATAATTCTAATTTCAGTTTTGCAGGAATAGAAAACCCAAAACAATCTAGTACTGGTTGTTTCATGTTTGGTTTCTATTTGAATTATTTGGAGCTTCTGGTCTAAATTTTTCTATTCTGATATTTTTCATGGATTTTTCATGATTTTTAGAGTCTGGGTGAATTTTTGTGTGGTTTTAGGGCTATCTGGAATTTTCTGTGATTTTTAAAACTAATTTTCTATTTGGAATTTTCTGCACTATGGGAAAAAAAAATATTTTCATGCTCCTTGTGATTGTGTTGAATTTTGTGTGCATAGAGTTTTTATGTTAGAAGTTTAATTTTCTGTTTTAATTTTATTTTTAGACCTTGCTTATTTAGGTTTAGTTTATTTCAGGTTTTCTTTTTGTTTATCTTAGCTTTCTGTTTTTGTTTGGTTCCTAGGATTAGTTTACTTTCTATTGTTGCTTTTCTTTGTGCAAAAAGAAATCAAAAAACAAACTAAGAAAAATCAAAATGTAAGGAAAAAAAAATCAGAAAAAAAATGGTAGACATGCTTTGTTTGTGTGCTTCCTTTCAGTTTTTAGTGTTAGGTCATGTCTTGTTGTTTATTTCTTTTTGGTCTTTCCTTTCTTTTTGTAGTGTAGTTTTATTTTTATTAGTTTATTTTGTTTTGTTAACTTAATTATTCAAGTATTTTGTTTTTGTTTAGTCCTTAGCTTATAGTTAGCTGTCTTAGAGTCATTGTTTTTTCTTTTTCTTTTTATTTCAAAAGAAAAAACCTAAAGAATTTTTTAGAAAAAAGATTTAGATTTGAAACTCCTAAAAAAAATCGAAAAATTCTTAACATTGAAAAAACGTTTCAAGAATGCAGTTTTTTAATTTCTGACAATTTGAGCATGAACCTTTTTGGAATTATCTTTCAAGACTTAATGATTATCGTGCTCAATTGAATCAATGTTTTTAAAAATGAAAAATTTGTGAGGTCAGTGGGTCTAAATGTTAAATCTAGAGGTTATATAGAGTCTATGTAGCCTGGAGGTTTACTAGAATTATTGTCTAGAAGTCAAGATGAGGTTTGAGATTTCTTTGAAAAATTAGCTGGGGATACTTATGAGTTTGAACAAGCTAAAAAGAATTTTGGATACCCAACTCATGGTGAGTTTGCTTTCCATACTAATCCTTACCACCAGGATTATTGTATGAACTCACATGATTAATCTGACTCTTATGTTTCTCTTGTTTTGTGCGATTATTGTGAGTCTTTTGATTATGATGTTCATGCGTGTCCATATCATGATTACGTTGATGCTGAATGTGCAAATGTTGAAATGACGTTAAATGAATTAACTAATAAAATGATAGAAACTATGAAACCGAGAATTGCTGAATATTCTCATTGTTTCACTCACAGTAGGGACGATACTAATTTACATGAGCCCGACTCTAGTTTAGGATCTACTAAATCTAAAGTTAGTCTTCATGATGATTTTGAGCCCTCCTATCTTGCTAGGCCTGATTTTCATGATGTTATGCCTTTGCCTAGCATACAATAAGAGAGTGACCTCCCTATGTCTCTATCGCCGAACTTTACACCCTATATTAGCTTACATAAGGATGTCACTGCGGATGTCATGGTTTCTGCCGACCCATCCACCACACTTTGAATAACTTTTGTAAGTTTTAGGAGGGTGAAGACCTTGAGAATCTTAGTGAGTTAGATATGAGCGTCACATCTGAAGTTAGGCATCATGACTAGTTAGAAGCTTTTTTTTCCAGGAGTCATGTGAGGAGGGAGTTGAACCCAATAATTTGGAATATGATGATATTCTTTCTGTGGAATATGAGTATTTTTCATGTGGGTTTGATATCATTGAAAGTTTTGATAAGGGTTTTTGTGTTGAATATGAATCCTTCTCTTTTGACCATATCATAACTGATGTCCCCTTTGAATCTTGCAAGTCTGACTTTATCAAGATTGAAAACTTTATGTCTATGACTATTGATTTAGACCAGACCTTTGAGCATGCCAATTTTAAAAGACTTGTGACCTTTGGACCCATTGTTTTACCTAGACCGCTCATTCCTAATGATAAAATCATTAGGCCGATGACCCACTTGCTAGCTACTTTTAAGTACGTCTGTCTGTTTGATGTGTGGGCCTAATAATTTCCCCCTCCTAGAAGTGAAAAAATGAGCTTGGACCTCCAGTCATGGATATCAATTTGAAGCTTGGTTGAAGCTGGGTAGGGTTCTCACTAAGTTGGGATGCCTGGTTCATCTTTCTTTTCTTTCTCTGTTTTTCTTCTAGATTCAGTTTTTGAGCTTTTATTTCCACTTCTTCTATTCTCTGTTAAGGTTAAAAAGGCGTTAAATTTTATTTTACTTCTTTTGCTTTGTGTTGTTGCCTTATTTCGTAAATTCAGTTTTTAGTCATCTTCTTTTGTTTGCCTTTTATTAGTCATTACAAGGATTTCTTGTCATTTTAAGTATTTAGTTTGAATTAGTTTAATTTTCTTAATAGGTGACATGCTTAATGAAGATTAGCCATAGTTGATGTTGATATTTTATCATAATTACAAGTATAAAATCATGTGAATTAGATTAATAGTTTATAACCTTAATCTCACCCACGTTTCTGAGTAGACGACTCTCAAGTACTATAGCGAAAGCTATACGCTTGCGGCTTAATATGTTACCTTAAAAATTATTGTACATTTTTCAAAGTTGCAGGAATTTCCATTCCGGTAATTGGAGAGTTGTAATCATCGTCATTAGTAAGCTCTCTCCTTCACTTGCAAGTTTTATCATTTAGGTTGCCAAAGTCCTGGCCAGTGAACTTCACGAAAGGGAGTTATGAGTGTTGTTTTGCTAATTTTACTAAAGGATCATCAAATAAATTTGGAACACGAAGAGGAGTAACAATGGGAGCACTGTTAATTCTACCTGATTTAATTTCCATTTTTTCTATATTACTCATGCAAATTTCATCTTTCAATATATCCTCCTTTTTCATAATATGATCCAAGACCATAGAATGTAGAGATAGTAACAAATTTTTAATTGATTGCAACTAGATAAATACTTCCTCAAATTTTTCTAAGCAATTGTATGCATAGTTAGACATCTCACATGAGTTCTTTTGTTTTGATTTCTACAAGTTTAAAAAAAGGACCAATATAACATATTTGGTGAATCCCAGAAAGACATGCTATAAAAAATATTTATTCTAATCAAACAAAAAAATACCACATTATGCGTTGACCTATAAAAATAAAATAAGGAATAAAATTAAAAATAACCAATAAGTATTCCACACAAACACAAACACATAAAAGCATAAAAAAATAAAACATTTAGATTAGTTCAGGTTGTCAAATTTAAAAGCATATGACCTAATGACTTACACACTTTACCAATCCGTCTGACTTGATGAGTTACACAGCCCTGTAACAAGCAACAATCATCATAAAAGCTGACTCTAACTCCATTGTCCTCAGTTAGTTTTGAAATAGACAACAGATTATATTTGAAATTTAGCACACACAATACATCCAACAACTTTAAATTTTGACCAAGTTTAAATGTTCCTATTCTCATTACTTCTGAGGTATGACCATTTGGCAGGTTAATCAAAACCTTGTAGATAATTGCTGTAACACTATCAAGACTTTTGCTATATATTGCAATATCATAAGTGGCCCAAGTATCTAGAATCCAACAATCATTAGAAGTAAGAATAGAAAGAACAGCTACCTTAAGAGCAAAGTTTACATCTATCTCATTATCAGTTTCTGTTTAAAACTTATTTCCAGCTAAGTGTGGGCCAGTGCCTGAGTTGCTTGGAGGTAATAGCTTGAGTAACTACTCTATTTGTTGAGCTATAAATATAGGACCATTTGCAGTCCCAATCATCACTTTCTAATCTCTGCACTTCAGTTTGAGCACCTCCTTTCCAATTTGGAGCTTCATTTCTAGATCTGAAATTAACTTTCCTTTAATTTCTCATTCTACTCCGTATAAGTTATTGATTTTATCTTTTGGATCTAGCATACCAAGAAGGATAACCATGATCTGCCAGTATTCCTCTCGAGTGTGTCCTTTGTTACTGCATTCAGTGCAATACTGCTCTCCAGCACTGTCGTTATTTTTGCTCAACAAGGCTGCACTCTCAGTTGAAATTTCAATCCTTCTAGGACGTTCTTCTTGCTGGAACATACCACAAATTACTCCAATTGTGGGTAACCTATTCATGGGAAGTATTTGACTCTGCTAAGCTTGATACATCTCATCAAATCCATTCAAAAATCAAAAGAGCCTTTGCTTAACTTGCTGTTTCACTAAGCAACCAAGGAATTGAGCAATATCTTCAGCTGTAGCAGTAACATAAGGTAACTCATTCATAGATTCCAGTTGTTCCCGAACTATCTTTACTTGGGGTACTAATCACTAATACTCAGTCAAGTTTGTTTCAAAGAATAGGTTTCCTTGGTCAATTAATACTTCCTAGAACCATTAGCCATAGCAAATCTTCTTTCCCATTGAGACCAATTTCAGCAAAATAGATCTGGTTATAGTGTCAGATACATTGTTCATAAGCCACGTAATCACCAAATTATTGCAAGCATCCTATTACTCAGCCTTGATAGGATCATCCATTGATCTTGCAATAGATCCTTGAACGAACACTAGTTTTCTCTTAATAGAGAGGCTGATTTCCATAGATCTTCTCCATGAGTGATAATTTGATGATCTAGTAAGCTTTTCTCCTACTGCCAATGTGTTTGGACCATTTGAAGGATGAATAAAGAGAGTATTCTGTGATCGTAGCAATTGATGTTGTGATTTGCACTCATTATGATTTGAAATTCTTTGTGATAATGATCTTAAATCAAATAGTTGTAGGCTTGACTGATTGTTGAATCAAAACAATCAATTAAGATGGAAGAAACAAATGTATTTCATTTTGATAAGCGTGATTTATCGATGAATTTAAATAACAAATTGTGATTTAAAGAAAGACAATAGGATTTAGGATTAACAATTCCATCTCAAAAGCACAAAATCTTAGACTCAGGATTGCAACTTCTGCTCTGATAGCATGCTGATAGAAACGAAGAATTTTATAGGGAGAATGAAAGTGATTTTAGAGAGAGAATTAAGACATGCAGCATGAATCTCCCATCATTCTTCCATAATCACCATAGGCTAAGTTGATCAACTTATATACATGCTATACCTAAGGAAGAACTATCAGCCAAAATATCTTCTAACAAACTATGACACCTTGGCATATTTATTCTAACAACCTAAAAAATAACAGGAAGGGACTTTTTGGTTGCAAAGTGTCTTCGAGCATGCTGCATAGCCTCATTTCACTCTCCCCATGAAGTTAAGTGTTGGAAGATACTGCAAACACCTAACTTAGAGAAAAGGTACTGATGTTGAGAAACTATCATTGGCTTGGTAAACACATCGGCAAGTTGATTCTTGCTTTTGAAGTGAGTGGTTTGAATCCCGTTGAGCTTGAGTTGATTGCATATATAACGATAGGCTACTTCCATATGTTTGGTCCTCTCGTGGAAAACAGTATTAGAAGCAATGTGTAAAGCAACTTGATTATCACATGCAAGTGTGACGGGTGTTAAGTCATATAGACTAAGATCCTTGAACAGTGGTAGCAACCACACAATTTCATAATGTGTAGAAGCTGTGACTCTATACTCAGCCTTTGCAACTGATCTGGCTACTACAGATTATTTTCTCACTTTCAAAGAGATAGGTGAACGACCTACCAGTATACAGAAACTAGCTATAGATTTCCTACTATCTCCATGGCTACCACAGTTTGAGTCACGAAATCCTATATGCTTTGGCTCAGACCTGATAGAAAAGCAAAATGCCATATGTTAGATTAGCTTTCAAGTATTTGAGCTCATAGTTAGCTGCTACTAGGTGTTGCTGAGTTGGCTTATGTATGAATTAGCTTAAGACTTGCACAACAAAGGCTATGTCAGACCTAGTGACAGTTAAACAAATCAATGTCCCAGTTAACCTCTTGTAAGTTTCAAGATAATTCATTTTATGTCCTGTATAAGCACTAAGCTTCAAGTGTGAACCCATTGGCAACTAAAGTGGTTTTGCATTCAGCATATTTATCTCTTAGAGTAGATCAAAAGTGTACTTTCTTTGACATACATATATACCATGCTCAGGCTTAGCTATTTCAAGCCCCAAAATGTACTTAAGATCTTCTATGTCATTTGTATAAAATTTTGAATGAAGCTAATGCTTTATCTTGGCTATTTCAGTGGGATCACTTCCTATAAGTATCATATCATCAACATAGATCAAAATAGCCACATATTTTCCACCTTGATATCTAGTGAACAAAGAGTTATCAACCTTGGACTGCTTAAATCCATAGTCCAAAAGTACAATAGACAATTTTGTGAATGACTACATAGGAGCTTGTTTTAGCCTATACAAGGACTTAACTAGCTTGCACACTTGCTGCCTAGTCCTATGAACTCTCTTTACTCCCCTCGCTTGGGCACTTATAGAGCTAACATCACAACCATATCTAGTGTAATCCTGAGGAAATGTCATGTAAACTTTCTCCTCAAGATGCCTATGAAGTAATGCATTGGAGATATCCATTTAGGTGGTAATCCATTATGTCATGGCAGCAACTGCTAACAATGCTCTAACAGTGGTCATTTTAGCCACTAGAGCAAAGATTTCTTCATAATCCACAAAATATTTCTGTTTTGTATCATAATATAAAAAATCTTGCTTTGTATTTTTCTATTCTAGCATCTGACTTGTACTTAGTTTTATAAATCCATTATCATCCAATTGCTTTTTTCTTAGTGGAAGAGATGTAATTCCTAAGTGCCATTCTCATCCAATGCTCTCAATTTTGAATGTATCGCTACACACGACTTCTCTTCTTTGACAACATCCAAGAAAATGACAGGATTTGCCTCAGTACAGATAGTATTTAGGTAGGTCTTATACTGAGGTGTGACCTGGTCATAATTTAGATAATTGGCAGTGGAATATTTAGGCTCTTTAGTGACTATCATAGTGACAAAGTCCTTGAGCTAAGTAGGTTTATTGATTATCCTATATGATGTTCTAACTAGAGTAACAGGTTTTGTTGCATGTTCAAATTGTGGAAGAACATAATTTAAAACTTCATTGCTATGCTAATCTTCTGAATGTCGCACCAATTGTAAGTTATCCAGATATGGTATGTGTTTTCATACGACAATACTTCATCATCCAAACTAGGATTAACAGTGGCTAAGGAAGCAGGTACTGGTCTTTTCAGTTGTGAAGAGAATGTTTTGCTAAATGGGAAGATATGTTCATGAAATATTGCATCCCTGGATACAAATACTTGGTTGGTTAATAGATTCATTAGCTTGTACACTTCATGTGTTGAAGGGTATTCTAAGAAAACATAAGGAATGCCTATCGGAATAAATTTATCTTTAGTTCTAATTGGATTAGCTGTAAGAGCTAGACACCCAAAGACTTTCATATATTGATATTCAGGCACTATGTGCAATGGTTTTAATGGTGTCATGCCTTTTAGCACCTATGTAGGTAATATGTTGATAACATATGTAGCAGCTACACACAATCACCCCAGCACTTCAATAGTAATGAAGCATGAAACCTTAAGGTTCTTGTCATTTCCAATAGATGCTTGTGTTTCCTCTGTACTCTGTCATGTTGCTATGGCCTGTTCACACAGAAAGTCTAGTGCACTATGGCATGTTTAGCAAAATAGTTTTGACAGTTGTGAGTATAGAATTCAAGAGCGTTATCAGACATTATAATTTTCACCCTCTGTTCAAGTTGATTAGAGACATAATTACAGAAAGCTTGTAGTGTACCAAAGGCTTTAGATTTGTATTTCAATAAATATGTCCATGAAGCCTGTAGTGTACCAAAGGCTTGGGTTAGCATTTGTAGTATACAGTTAGCATACTGGGCTCTCAGCATATGGTATCAATTCATGGGTTGGCATCGTCCATTTAGGGTCTTAGCACATCAGTTGTAGGATACTTGAGCCCAAAGACTCATGCATCATTAGCCTCATCATGCAAAGTCTATGAGTTCATTTGGGTTCAAAGCTTGTAATGGTGCATATTAGAGCTTTAGATCCTTAATCTTGTAAGTTTCACCCCATTATACACCATATTCATAATGCATAAGTCCAATTAAGACTTAGATATTTTACCCATATAAGTTCATGGTCCATGCATCACATTCCTTAAGTCTAGGATCCATGCACGAGCCAACCTAGATCCATCCCCATGCTTAAAATGGCCCAGTTTAGGCAACCAAACCATAACCATACTTAGGCACAGTCCAGGGCCATAGGTTAGCTTCCTAAGCCCAACTTAGGGCCCAATCTAGGATAAGGCTCGATTTCAGCCTAACTCCAACTTCTTCACTTTATCCTTTCCACTTTAGCCTAAACCTTTAGCCTCTTATCTCCTTACCAGACTACAAGTTAGTAGCCATTTCCTTCAGCCCTATAGCCAATGTTGTTAACCTTGCGTTTTATTGCTCAAGACATAGAAGACTAAGAAGGTATATGATCAGAACCCATAAATCGGGAGACTTCTATCTCGAGAAGAGTCCAAGAGAACCCCACCGGTTGGGTCAAACTCAAAATCTAAGTCAAAGTCCAATACTTCACCAATCCCGATGGCAAGAGGTAACGAACAGGCATAACTTATGAAGATGGTCGAAAAAAATACAAACTAGATAGGATAAGAGTAAGAAGAAGATAGAACTAATAGGCCTTGCACTCTAAACCCTTATCAAGAATGCCCTAAAGGAAAAGGGTGAAAAACCTTATAATAGAGAATGAGAAGATGATAAGAAGAAGGAAGAAAAGCAGATAAGAACACTCCTTAAACCAATCTATGAGTAGATCAAATAGAACAACTACTGAATGAATCTTCCATGTTCAACAATTGCTTTAATGACTATGTGGTATTCATCATTCCTAAAAGGGAAATTACCCCCAAAATTCACTTGCCAAACATCAAGCTCTATGGAATTGAAAAATTCTCACCACCATCTGTGGAATTTTCTAAGTGCAATAACGTTTCAAGGAATTGACTATAATATCTTTCACATCATATTTCCTTGGACATTCGACAAGGATGTGATGAGGTGGTATAATATTGTAGACCCACAAAACATCACAAACTTATCTTTGCAAGGAATTTCTATGTCAGTGTTCATACAATGTTGACCTCCCAATCAAATTCAGAGACCTAGAATTGATCAAGCAAGAAGAAAATAAGGGGTTTTGTAACTACTTTGCTAGTTCGAGGGTGAAAGCTACTCACATAGTGGATCAACCTTCAAAAGTCGACCAAGTGAGACTATTCATTAGGAATCTCCAACCTACATATAGGCAACACCTGCTATTTGCGCTATTTGAAAACTTCATTACACTAAGGAACCTAGGTATGTTACTAGAGGAAGAATTAGCTAGGGACACACCTGCCAAGATTGGTAGCAACTGGAAGGGCAACTAGTAGAATGGGGATAAGGAAGGTAATGGCTCCACAAATAAGCAGGTGCATGCTCTAGATTGCTCCGTTAAATACAACCTTATTGGAACAACCCATGCTCCAACACCCAATAAGGGCAGCGACTTGCTTGGCTTGCATGATATCCTTGTAGCCATTTCAGACCACCAAAGTAAAAAGTGAGACCCATCTATTTACATAACATACATAGTTGAATATAAGACCAAATACCTCCACACAAGAGGCCTTGAATTTTATTGAATTTAGAAGATATTATTTGTGTTGAGTCATAGATTCATTTGCTTTCTTTTCCATCATAAATCAAAGTCTGATGTAGCCTTTATTTATTAGTAAAATCATCTCCTCCATTAGTTCTTTACATATTCTTATATACTTCTTTTCTAAAATGCTTCTCTCTTATGACGAATGCAAGGTGAAAAAAAAGAGGGGTCATCTTGAAAACCTCACAAGGCAAGCTAGGAAAAAGGAGAAGGAGAGACAAAAAAAGAGACCAAGGATTTTATATCGTCATTTAAAAAAAGGGAAAGATAAAAAAATGCCTTTGCGATAATTCGTGTAACTCTAAGGACATGCCTAGACTAGGAGGCTACTTCGATAACATACATTAATACCTTTATTAAACCTGATAAATTTCCACTTAGAACCCTTTTGAGTCTTCAAATAAGCTCGTTTCTTTCATAACAACATCTGACCTAATCTGGGAGTGGGAATGTGCCATGGGTGGTATTAATATCAAAATCAGCAATAAAAGAAAGAGAAAAGTTCGCACTAAAGGGTCCCGCCTAAAGAGAAAAAAGAAAAAAAAGAAGAAGAAGGTTTGAAAACAAGAAGGATAAACAAAGAAAGAAGTTGCTGATTCACGCTAACTTCATCATTCATGGGCACTTGGGATTTTATAAGGGTTATTTGAGCCTTCAAGTCGATTCCTTTCCTTTGGCACCCTAACCCAAAAGCCTACCTTTAAAAGTCCTCCTATAGTTAACCTTTCTTTAAGCTGCATGTTCTTACTCTGAAACTGTGACTAGCTTGATTCCACATTGAATCATTGGTAACCCCTTTAAGCCCATCCACAAAGATTTCTTCAATGAAGAAACATCTAAATTGAAGTTTTAGTCTCCCAAAAAAAAGAGAGAGAATTAAGAGCGACTGGCCTAAAAATCTGAAAAGGCAGACCAGCAAAGGGAGATTGAAAATAAAACCTTAGTTTTTAAAGGACAAAGAAGCATTCCATTGCCTATACTCATCGAATTGGGCTTGGACAAACCCTGTACCTAATTTACCACCTCATCTCAATCATCAAAGCCTCTAAGCTTGATTCTAAAATTTAGTACTCTTGGTCTCAACCATAATTACAAATTCAAAACTGGATGCTCACTTTGTATTCTCAACTTCCCTGAATGGACACTCACCTATTATGCAAGACAGGGGACTCTCCTACATTTCCCCAGATATTTAGGGCTCCGTTCATAGTAAATATTTCCCGAGAAGGAGATCACCATGTTCTTTGCACTAAACTAGAGGCTATTAGAGGTAGCACCAACAAAAATATTTCCTAACATGGGAAGGATTACATTTATTCTACCGGATTATGGGTTACTCCGATTAAAACTAGCAAAAGCATCTTCGGCTATCACTATTTTCACACATCCAGGGCTTCTGTTATAACAAACAAAATTGGGGGCTTCTTTAATTCAGGACCACTTTAATGTGAAATTAGAGGTTACTCCTCCATTGAAAGAAAGATTCCCTATCCTAGGTAGCTTAAGACCCATGACTTGGCCTAACGCACCAGTCACCTGACTTTTTACTCCCGATCCCAACCACTGAACATCACCGTGCCTAACCCATCAATGTTCTATACCTTGATCTATCCAATGGACCCCAAATTTAGTAAGAGACTTGCATGCATACTAGGTTAGATCATGATAAGTTTACATAGGTAGCATAATCATATACCTTAATCTATCTAATGGACCCTAAATTTAGTAAGAGACTTGCATGCATACTAGGTTAGATCACGATAAGTTTACGTAGGTAGCATAATCATATCCATATAGTTAGCACAATCATGTCTGCGTAGTCAGTCCGATCGAGTCTACAAAGTCATCAAGCCTGTGTAATCTTCCCTTAGGCTAGCAAGTGCATCTACATCAACGCATAGATCTTTAGCCTATTTATTAGACCCACCTCTGCCCTGATCACTTGGGATCCTTGGATTGAAGAAGAGTGTAATCAGCCTTCACAACGACCCTACAGGAAGGGGACACAACCCTAGCTAGCCATGAATCTGCATCAAGGGTTCTCAAGATGGCATAAACAACTATCACAAAAGACATTTATATTTTTGCCTTAATTAGGCTTAGTCAAAGTAGGGGATCTAATCTCAAAGCAGACTTTACGTAAGCATCATCGCCCAAGACACTAACCCTATCAGGTATTCAAGTTCAAGAGGATTTAGTCACAGAAGACACCTCATCCTCTGTATCTTAACAAAGAAGGACTCCTCAATGTCCATGACATTTTAGCCGCCTCCCATTAGAAGGAGATGACTTCAACAATGCCTGAGAGGTAAAAGGTTAAACCTGAAGATGTGAAATCTCAGTATCTCATGCCATAAGGTCCTTAAGGATCCATCTTCAAGCTTAAACGCCAATAAGATCACAAGGATCTGGATATAGCTTTTCACGCTTAGATGCCACAAAGTTCTCAGGGCTCTGGCCATGGATCTTGAGCCCTCCGCACCACTAAGGTCTTACTGTTGGCTCCCGATACAATAGGATATTCTAATAACACCGCTGGCTCCTGGCACAATGGGACATTTCATTATCAAAATTGGTTAGACTGGTGAAAGCTTCAGTAAACCGGCAAAAGGTCCGCTAAACCGGCGATAAGGACAAATTCACAAGTTTGCTAGACTGGGAAAAGGTCCGCTAATCTGGCGAAGGGACAAGAACCCACTAGCTCCTGGCACAAGGCCACCGTCATAGGAGAAAGCTGGCGAACATCGAATGTCGGGACCTTTTGCAGTAAGATTTGGATTTCTACGTCACCTGCCACTATCATGGCAAAAGTTGGTAGATGCCAAATCTCAGGATCTTCAGTGGTCAGGTTTGGATCTCATATCATTGGCCACTCTTACGAGAAAAGTTGGTAGGTGCCAAGTCTTAAAACCCTCAGTGACCAAGCTTGGATTCTATATCATTGGCTATGGTCATGGCGAAAGTTGGTGGATGCCAAGCCAGGCATAGATTTCTAACATTGGAAACCGCAACAGTAAAAGTTAACAGGTGCCAAATTCGGGACCCTCAATAGTTAGGTTGGAATTTCACATCATTGGTAATTATCACGACGAAAGTTAGCAGGCGCCAAGTCTCAGAACCCTCAACCATTAGGCTTGGATTCTACATCATCGACCACTATCATAGCGAAAGTTAGTGGTCGCCAAGTCTCAGAATCCTCAGCGGTCAAGCTTAGATTCTACATCATTGGCCACCGTCATAGCGAAAGTTGGCAGGTGCTAGATCTCAGGATCCTCAACAGCGAGGTTTAGATTTCTAACGCTGGCCACAACTACTGCAAAATTTGACGGACACAAATCTCAGAACCCTCAGTAGCTAGGGTTGGATTTCACATCATCGGCCACTGTCACGATGAAAGTTGGCCGGTGCTAAGTCTTAAGACTCTCAGCGGCTAGGTTTGGATTTCTAACATCGGCCGACGTTAAGGCTAAGGTTGGGTGATGCAAAATCTCAGGACCCTCAGCCATCAAGTTTGGATTTCACATCATTAGTCACCGTCACAGCAAAATTTAGCGGGCACTAAGTCTCAGAAGCCTCAGCGGCCAGGTCTGGAATTTCTAACATTGGTCGTAGTCACAGCAAAACTTAGCGGGCACCAAATCTCAGGACCCTCAGTGGCCATGTTTGGATTTCTAGCATCGGCTACAGGCATGATGAAAGTTGGCTGGCGCCAAGTCTCAGAATCCTCAGGGATCAGGCTTGGATTTCTAACATCCGTCATTATCATGGTGAAAGTTAGCAGGCGCCAAGTCTCAGGGCCCTTATCTACTAGGCTTGGATTCTACATCATGGCGAAGTTGGTAAGTGTCAAGTCTTAGGACCACTAAGTCACCAAGCTTGGATTTCCAATATCGGCCACCATCATGGTGAAAGTTGGCCGGTGCCAAGCCTTAAGACCTTTAGCGGGCAGGCGTGGATTTCTAACATTAGTTATCGTCACGTCAAAAGCTAGTGGAAGCCAAGCCTTAAGATACTTATCTGCTAGGCTTGGATTCTACATCACGACAAAGTTGGCAGATGTCAAGTCTTAGAACCCTAAGTCGCCAGGCTTGGATTTCTAACATCGGCCACCATCATGGCAAAAGTTGGCTGGCGCCAAGTCTCAAGACCTTCAGTGGGCATGCGTGGATTTCTAACATTAGCCACCGTCACATCAAATGCTAGCAGACTCCAAGCCTAAGGATTCTTAGTGGTCAGGCTTGGATTATACATCATCACAACCAAACAAACAACTATAAGCGGCGATCATCGCTTTGACCTCCCCCATACCCCACCTCAGCCTAAGTGGGCACTAACTGTAGTGTTATCCTGATGGAAAAACTCTATTTGCCCCTACTTTTCTACTCTATTTCTCCTTTATGATTTTTGATTCTAAATTACCAAAGATATAAGCTTTAGGTAATTCCCCATCCGCTGTAACTTATTTACTTTACTTACATTTGGATTACACTAAAGTTTGTACATTTGGCATGATTTATTATGATTCATACTAATATGTTGCATGAGTGTGTGCTACTGTGATTAAAAGTTTGATTTCTCATATTGAATAGTAGAGGCCGTCAGTGATGACAAGCGGTGATGCGATGCATCCCATCATATCATCATACCATTGTCCCCGAATTTAGATTCTCGGTTCGAGACTAAGGAGTCAAGATGGTCCCCATATTAGGGATTACTCAGGGGGCGTTCGGAAACCTTTTTTTAAAGCAAAATCAACTGTACCTTTGGTTGTCCCTATTGGTATGATTTGCTTTGAAAAGTAATATGGTTTGTAAGTTTTTTACTAAAACTTGTTGTTGAGTCTGCTTGATGCATAAATATTGTTGCTGTCTTTTTATTCTCTTAGTTTTTCATTCTTTTGTATTATCGGTAGAACCATTCTGATCCAAGATAATGCACCTATATAGGCCAAAAACTGGGCTGCCAAAAACCCAGCAGGGTTCCTGGATCAAGATCAGGATCCCATTCCCTAATCCTTTTCTATGAAAGGGCCAATTCAAAATAGAAAATAAAATATAAGAACCCTAGCAAAGGGAAAGTCGAACTTTTAATCGTACCCTCAAGGAGGTGGATACTTACACCCACGAAAAACTTAGTCAAGCGCATTTTTATGCTCTTAGATAGTCTGGGAAGATTGCTGACGCAATCACTCAGGTTCAGTAGCTAGCAGAGTAAAAGACAAATTATAGGTACATACAATTAAAGCGCACAGTGTGATAGCAAGGCAAATGACTTATGAATATCCCAAGCAACTAACCAACAATCAACCCAAAATGTCATTAGGATTGCATGCAAGCTAAAAACCAAAAGTTCATTATCAGAATTGAAATAACAGCAAGTCATGAAAGTCAAAAACCAAATTAAACACTGTAACCGATTATCAAAATCAGTTAAGATTACAACCAGTAGTTCTGCAGGCAACTACGAAATGCATGCCACCAAACAGAGGGCGAATATGAGACATACATCAGCCCAAAAAGTGGAAAGTACTCAAAGCATTGTGCTAAATTTAGTAATCTCATGTGAGAAGAACTAAACAAAAAATGAAAAAACACCTTTTTTCTTTCTGCCGAAAGGATAGGAACCTAGTCTAACTTTGTTGAATTGACCATTTTACCATCCAGGCAAACACCAGCAGCTGAACTTAGCACAGTTAATCTGTTCAATTATCTTCAATCTGTTCAATTAAGTTGAATCATTAGGAGCAAAATACCTGTCGTTTATATCAGACGCTGAACAAGTACAAATCATAATGGCAATGAAAGTCAACAAATAATAGAACATAACTAATGAAGGCAAATAAGAATAAAGAGAAAACAGAATGGACAGTCAAAGAAAAACGAGGAAGATTGTGCATGAAGACCTTGCATTACTGTAGAGAAACATCTGCATGGATAAACCGAAATATTGAAATAAGATTGTAGCTTAACTGGTATAGCGGTCTGGTGTCACAGATGAACAACATTCTTATATGGGCAAAGGTAAAAAGGAGTCCTACTGAAAGCAACTCTTCAATCTTCTCCAGCACCAGCCAGCAGGAACAAGCAGTGTGGTGGCTGCGTTTTTGACTTTACTATCGTAGTTAGTTATATGCAGCTCAAACTTTTTAGAAACACAGAATCACAAGATACAATGGAATGAGTACAATGCATTAGGCGACTAACCTGAGATGGAATACCAGTAATTCCTGCAATCACCATTAAGTTGCCAACGTGGCTTTTGGTGTTCAAATAATATTGCATGTGAGGTGAGGAAGATGTAATAGTCAATCAAGGGGTGGAATTTTTCAAATGTGCACATAATTAATAGATCACATACACAGAGATTGCCAAACATTTTCTGTTGAGAGGAAGGACTACAAGAGGAAATCATCTTAAGGGGTACAGGAAGACTTCCTTAAAATAGGTCATTGTGCCAATTTTAGTGGAAATTTTAGCAATACCCTTAACAAGGAAGGGAGACGAATCCAAGAATCAAAACTTTCATAAATATGAAGGTACCACGGTGATTTATGGAGCGATGGACCTACGGATAGAGTGGCCATCACCCCAGCTGGGTTTCCTTCTTTTTTAGCACCGAACTGACAATTTTACGCTATACCTATGCTACCATGTTTGTGACACTATAATTCAAGTGCTAGGTTCATAAACAATCCCCAAAGGCACACTAGAGACATGAGAAACTGATAAAACATCAAAAAGTTTGACCAATGCTGGAAAACGCAAACAGAAATATCACTTTTGTATGGTGCTAATGGAGCAATCAAACATGCAGTAATGTTTACCACTTTGCAAATGGCAATTCTGACACACTATAATAGTCAAACCCCTCCCTCCCCCCCCCCCCCCCGCCCGGGGAGAATGTAGAATGGGAGGAAAAGTTCTTATACCATCAATCAAGAGTGAAGTCTACATCTCCAAGATCGGTGATGAAAGCAGCCATGGCCGTTGCAAAAACGTAGAGCAGCACATTCCCTCCAAAAAAGTAAAAATTAAGGGACAGAAAATTGAGTGATGAAATGGACCATCTCTGATATTGAAACAAACAGGCTTTAGCAAGGAAATTATTGATTCCAAACACAATAAAACAAATCACTGTAACTATCACCTTTTCTCGTGGGGCAAGTGAACCTTCCAATATAAACTTCTTTTTTTTTTTTTTTGGGGGGGGGGGGGTGTGGTGGGGGTGGAGATAGAGTTTTGAAAAATCACTTTAGACTCGTATTCACCTGTTGGTTAACCACTAAAATGGGTAGATGAGGCAGCAACAATATTTTAGGTTCCTGAGATATAATCATGCGTATTACAAACCAATATATTTATATTGTTTGCCTCAACTAGGACCTGTCGAAACATGTTGCGGCAGTATCAGTACTGAGATGTGATAGCCAAATGCTCACATATGCTAAACATTGAGTCACACCCTGGATTAAAAAAAAAAAAAAAAAAGAACACCTTAGCCTGCTCTGTTGGCTATCATATAATGATGACATTTTCAATATCAGTTCTAGTGATCATTCGTTGTCAAATTAGGTGCTGCATGATTTGCAGAACATACAGAACTGGGCATGCAGTACAGCGGGGTGATTAGGAGGATATGGTTCGGTAGTTAGGGGAAGCATAAATCACTGAACTACAAGGATGGTTGCTGTCACAATCATAATACATGCATGCCAGCAGGAAAGAAACAGAAGGATCTTTCCTCATATGAGCAAGGACTCTATCAATTAATTAGGGAATTAGTAGTCTCAAACAAGTACAACCTCCTGCCAAAAAAGGGTCACAAGTCCAACCCAATTCCTCTGAATACGGGTACAGCTTCAACTTCACAAATCCTCAAAACCCACACAGATCCAATAAAACAAATCCTCGAAATCCGGGCACAAATTAACAACAAAAATCCACCGCAGAAAACCTCAAAACCGGGCACAAATCCAACAACATAAATCCTCTAAACTTAATCTTCAACTCATTTGGTGACTATTAAGAAGTGTTTTGTCTTGAAGATGAGGAGCATAACTTAATTCTTCATGAAAAAGATGAAGGCGGCAAGGCTCCAAATCATCAAACAGCCTTATACAGGATCCAAACAGAAACCTGAAAAGGTGAAGACTGACTTGGAGCTGTTTCAAGGTTAAGACCAAGCGATGAAGTTGGACATTATTACCTTTTTTCTTGCCTAGGGGGAAGAAATTATTAGAAAATGGGGAAAAAAACAACTTTGAAAAGCACTGAGCTTAGGCCATCCTCAATGCAAAATACTCTTTTTGAAATGCTATTGTTGTCACCTCATCAAAAACAGTATCCTATTAAATCAAATAGCATCTTTCTCCAATAATGCAAGATTTACTTTAGGATACTTTTCTAATTTTTAATACTTTTTGTAGAACCCGTTCAACTATTATTTGTCATTTAATTATATTTAATATTTATGGGTTGTAATTTATATTTTATACAATAATAATAATAATGAAAATAATAATGATGATAATTTGTTTTTGTCATAATAATAATAACATTAGCAATTATTATTACTAATATTATATAATAATTAAATTACTTAATTAGTTGGATTAAATAAATTGTAACTATTATTTAAATGTAAAATAGTGATTGTAACGCATAATAATAATTAATGAAACTAAAAAAAAAGTTTCTATCCTTTATTTTATGCAAATTGAGATATAAATTGAGATGCTCTTAACAACATCTTCTCTTTCTCTCTCCTCTCTCATGTCCCATTATTTTATTCTCTCTCCTCCATTATGATTTGTTAATTAATATAAAGAGTATCCTAATCTACCATTGGGCATAGTCTTATACTTGGGAGGGGGGGGGAATAAGTGAGAGCCACTAAGAAGAGAGGACAACATAGGGAAAAGAAAGAGACCTGAAGTTCCAACCTTGACACCAAATCAAAACTAGTGACAAGTAGCAAATAGAAATTGAAACAAATAGAATTTGCAGGAAAAAAGGACACAAATCAGAAAATTCCATATACAATCAATGCGATGTGGGTCTACATCAGCAAGACTGAAGAAAGCAACCGTAACTGCTTGAGAAAATGCAGACTTGCGAATTGACCAAAGAAAAAGTAAAAATTAAATGCCAGAACATTAAAGGAATTAATTATCTCATATCAACCATGGCTGATATTGAAACAAACTTAGGCTTTGACCAACAAATTATTGATTTAAGTAGTTTATTAAGATGACTACTCAACCTACTCACCACCCTATTATATAGTACACCCAATTCACCATCATTTCAGCAATACTAGTAAGTCTGATAGGTGCCTTTTCTCTCCATCTATCCAGGTGCTAGTTTGCAGAGCTTACAATCATTAAAGACCACTAGAACACGGTGAGTCTTTCTTTTAGACATTTTGTCAAACACCTTTAAGTGCAATTTGGATGACCTTTAAGCTGGCATGTCTTCGTTGTTCAAGGCCATTATTTTACCTCAAGTGTGAATGTATGATAAGTTCACATCCAGAAAACTCCAAACATAACCCTCAAGCATTTGATTACCAATGAAAAAGTAACCCAAATTCTAACTATGGCAACAGAGAGAGAGAGAGAGAGAGAGAGAGAGAGAGAGAGAGAGAGAGGGGAGAGGGAGGGAGAGGAATATTTTCGTAGAAAATGATGAACTAGTAATTAAGCATCCCAGAAATGGCTGTGTATATCGGCGCAGTATGGGAAATATCTTGTTGTATGTGACTAACCCTGAAATATCAAGTGTATAATCTGGGCTATATATATTGAGTACTATTAGTAATTTGTACTTTCCCCATTATTGTATATATTTGTATGGGTAGAGCATGATGGTATTACTTAAAATGGTGTGTGAATTGGTCAGTTGGTGTGAAAGAGATTTTAGGTATATGCAATGTGGGTGTGTATGGTCTTATGTTGAGGACGTTGGAATGACGTATCCTGGTGGCATCATGAAGGTGCAGAATAAAGTTTAGTAGTGACGCAAATGACATGTTGGGTCGCCTGTGCAGATGGGAGCTGGATCCTCACATAGTCAAGGTCCTCTGAAGGGGTTTATAATGGATGAGGATTTGGAAATGTCCTCGGGGAATGAATTTGTGCCTTCAGAGGCGGGGTGCAGTATGAAGGACAGTGTATTGTTGGTGAAGATGTTAGAACGTGTAGTAGTGATGGTGATTATGTGGTGGACGACGATGCTAACAGTGGCGATGACAGTGGTAAGGGAAAAAGTTGAAAGAAAAGGAGGTAATCCATCATGAAAAGTAGATGGCGGAGGCGTAAGGCTGCTAGTGATGGGTTTGTGTTTGATAAAGATGGAAGAGATGTGAGGGGCGTAGTTCCAGTGAGTGTGAGGGGGAGGTGCACATTAGAGAAGATTTATAAATTCAACAAAATGCTCGAGCCATACCAGAGGGAAGCCATTGAGGAGACTGTATTGAAGCCAATAGTGGAGTATCGACCTTTTGCCATACTGAGGGACTTGACAGCTACACCAGTGAAGGTGTGGGTGCCAAGGAGGAAGGCATTCAGGCTAGCCGAGAGGCTCGTTCCCTTCTTTGTGTCTAATGTCGCCTTCTTCACAGGTTTGCCAGTGACGGGGAAGATAATGGAGTTTGGTGAGGATGATTTGTCCATGACTGAGCTTGTGAGGATGGTACGACTGTGCATGGCATAGTACATCACAGACAAGAGTGACAAACTAAAGAGGGAAAAAGGGAGCAAGAAGCCAGTGTTCAGGAACTACATTAAGGTCATGAAGAAGTTGTTGGATGCAAACAAAGAGCTGTAAAAGCTAGGGTTGTGGCTCAGTTTGCACGCATGGATGGTGATGGGGGGTGATGTTCCCGAGAACCCCACATGGAGTTGCATGGTCTGTGCAGAAATATATAGAGGATGTCCACAGAATGGGTGAATATGCTTGGGCCAAAGTTGTGCAGCACTTCTGCGTGGAAGCTGTTGAAGAGATGCAGCGGAAGTTAGAGGGGCCCATTTCGGGTGTTAAAATGAATGATTTCTCCCTCCTTATTCAGGTGAGATTTCATTACTGGTAGCGTAAGTATGATCAGTATAATGCTAATTTGAGATGGGGTTTGATATGTTTGTTTGTCATTGTCATAGGTGTGGTTCTACAAGCACACTACACGGTTTGTGAAACATGACAAGGGCAGGTTCCCTCAGCTGGCAAGTTAGGACAGTGTGGATCATGGGGGAAGGTACGATGCCTTTGAGCTAGCAGCAGGAATCAAAGAGTTCGATGTATGACAAATGTTGTCACTAGTTACTCGTGTAAATGAAGGTGAGCTGCATCTTTAGATTTGTCATCCTTATAACTTGTGTTTGTGGTCATTCAAGATAATCCCTATCTTGCGTCCTCAAGAGAAGGAGATGATGGTACCCACAGTTAGGGATTTCATGAAGATAGATGGGTTCGGATACTACGTCTTTGATGCAGAGGTCAGTGTCTTACTTTTAGATAGCAATGTGCATAGCTATCATTTGAGTGCTGTGGGCCTAAGATGGGTGCTTGCTGTGCATGTGTCCTTACCACTGTTTGGTGTATTATACAGGGTCTACTGTCATTTGAGGAGTGCTTATAGCAAGCACACGAGGAGTTGCGTTCTAAGTAAGGGAAGCATGTAGCTACAGAGAAAAGGCTATAATTCTAGATGACCTGTGCGAAGGAGTTGGCAGCCAGGTTGAACGTGTGCTAGGCACATGGTGAGCACCAGGATGTAGGGCATCAATCGGGGGGTGATGTTAGGGTAGGCGTAGATAGTGATAGTGGAATGGAGAGTTTGCCATGGATAGGGAATGGTTTCGATCAAGTAACTGAGCATGACAGCAGTGAGCGTAAGGGTGGGGAAGAGGATGTAATGTTCATAACAGCAAAGCACATCCCGAGAGATAGTTCTGAGGGTCAGAACATGGGAACGAGGATTGTTGATGCTGCGACCCATCCTGAAGTTTGTGTTGATGTAGGGAGGTTCCCCCAGTGTAGTGAGCCGAATGTAGTACCCTTCTTCATGGTGGAAGATATTGGGCATACGCCGTCCGAAGTGATGGTCATGTCTTTCGGAGAAGGCAAGGTGGGTACACTCGGGCCTCATGGGGAATAGCAAAACTCCAACTTGGTACTTAGGGAATCTGGTGCACTGCCCGACACTGATGAGGGTGAGGAAGGAGTGAAACCTAAAGGTGGGGTTCTTTGTGTCAATGATGTAGCTGTCGTAGGACATACTGTTGAAGGGGAGCGTGTTAGCATAACACAAGCATCTTTAGCGAAAAATGTGGAGGTAGGTACAGTAGCCGGGACAGATGGGCTGGCTAATAATGTGACGATTGTACCCGATATATAGTCTGCGGAGCATGGACTGACCATGGCACTGGAGAGCACGGCTATTGATGGTGCAGCTGCAGATGAGGTATGTGTGGACCCTCCATTGGGTCCATCCATAGAGAGTTTGACTAATCCCAAGGCTGATCCACAGAGTAACACCAGAGAGTGAGAGGACCACTTATCCTGATATGGAGGATGTGTCATGCGAGGGAGATGGTGTTAGAAAAAGTTCCAACATTGTTACATGGATGAAGAGAAGGCCTTGGTGTCGGAAACCGATTGTAGTACATAAGACACGATACACTGACCCAACTCGACTGCTAGAAGGATATGACCGAAGAGATGGCAGGTGCCGAAACGGCATGTGCTGGCAGTGACCCTTATTAGGGAAGGGTGGACCCAGAGGTTCTTGATGTACAACCCATTGCAGTGGAAGGTCAGCCATGGGGCCAATTGCAGAGGACTTGAACAATTTAAAGTTGATAAAGTAGGCAAGGATGAAGTTCTAGTTCATGTAGAAAGTGTTCAATTTTTTTGAAATGATTACTCATTATTACGTACTATGCAGTTGTTGATAGGTTATATAACCGTGCCATTGTCAGTAACGGAGTTAAAGTTGCCAAACAATGTTAGGAGTAGGTATAAGGGGTTGCAGCCTAATAGCAAACTGTGGTAAGTACTTATGATGCCTGTTGTATGTTGATTTTCACAGCAATGTTCTTTTATGTGCAAGTGAGCCCTTGACGTTGTGGGATTGGGAAGAGGACCTGAAAGAGTGCATGCATAAGCTAATGCCTGCCAGTTAGTTGCGGGGCCTCATTAATGTGGTTCCAAAGGCTAGAGCTGGGGACAGGTCCAGGAGGTATTTTATCGTAAGCACACGATAGACATGTTCACTGAGCTCTTTCAGAGGCGGCATCACACCTACCCCAAATTATACTGGATGTTGGTTTTTTTTGAAGCACCACATGAGTATATGATTCTGTAACTTGAAAGAAAAGCCAAACAAGTGTTTTGTGCATGCAATTTTTTGTACTCACGTAACTGACATGTGTGTTACTATTATAGGCTATCTTGCACAACAAGGCCAGTATCTCAGGTATGACATGGGATAGCTTCAAGCCTGCTTTGCATGTGGACTTATGCTACGTAAATTATGAAAAACTGTTCCAAATGGGAATGCATTCACGAACTTTTTAGGCAATGTTAAGTAATGTTGATGATTGTAGGTGTTCATGCCACTATTGGAAACAACTGAGGGTCACTGGTTGCTGCTTGTTGCAGATTTACGTAAGCGTTGCTTCCGTGTGTACGATTTGTTACCGAGTATAGTGGATAAGAACAGGCAGGTACTTGTGGATAGCACGGTGAGTCATAACTATTATTTGTGGTTGGAGTATAATTGTTGTCTTTCCTTTGAACCAACCTTAGTGGCGAGGTGTGAACTATGTCACTCATGTTGTTGTTCATATTGGCACTGCTGAAGAGGATTGCATTAGCGCTTGCATTCCTATGGTCCAAGACTTACACTGATGTGACACAGTGGGTGGTTGTCACACCTGAGCGCCCGGAACAAAGAAAGTATGTGTAATCTATATTCATGTTATAAACAATGTTTATGCATGCTGTTATGTAACCCAGGTTAATGACATACACCGTGTCATACTTGTCTCACAGTGGACATGATTGAGGGGTGTTTATGATGGTTTACATGGACTTATTGCCCCTCAAGGCCAATGGATTCTACTTTGATCAAGATTGTGTTACACAGTATAAGGACAAGTGCCTGTTGATCTTCATCTAGGGCAAAGTTACTCATTTTCCTCAACATCTAGGAGGTTGGTGTTCTCCGACATCCGTCGGATGGTTTAGCTTGGAAGCATTTCGACTAAAAGTATCCAAACTTTGCAGCAGAGCCTCGGAATGTGAGGTTAGGTCTTTGTGCTGATGGTTTCACACCATTTTCCATATCTAGAAGATCGTATTCCGCGTGGCCAATTGTGGTTACACCTTACAACTTACCTCCAGAAATGCGTATGACTACTCCGTACATGTTTTTAAGTTATATTATTCCGGGTCCAACAAATCCGAAGAACAGGATTGATGTGTACTTGCAACCCTTAATTGATGAGTTAAAAATGCTGTGGGACGTTGGGGTGGATACATTTGATCTTTCATACGGGGAAACTTTTAGATTGCATGCCGCGTTGATGTGGACAATTAATGATTTTCCCGCATATGGTATGTTATGCGGTTGAAGTACTCATGAGTTGTTAGCATGTCCCGTTTGTATGCATCAAAATTGTGCATTTCAGTTACAGCATGGCCGAAAGCCATCTTGGTTCGATTGCCATCATCGGTTCTTTCCTCGTAATCATTGTTTTAGAGCTAATAAAGTTGCTTTCCGCAAAGGAAAGAGCATACACATTGGCCCTCCCTGAAGGATTTCTGGGGAGATGTTGTCTGATACAGTATCAACTTGGCCTAAAGTAACTACAGATATTAATTTTCAAATTCCAGGATTTGCGAAAAATGAACATAATTGGACAAAGCAGAGTATCTTTTGGGAGTTGCCGTATTGGAAGCATCAACTCTTGATGCATAGCCTTGATGTGATGCATATTGAGAAAAATTTCAGTGAAAATATTATAAACATAGTGATGGATGTTTCGGGAAAAACAAAGGATGATATCAAAGTAAGGATGGATATGTCTATTCTGTGTAGTAGGCAAGAGTTGGAGTTGACTACAAGAGGGTCAACTGATAGATTGTGTAAGCCAAAAGCCAAGTTCACACTATCGTTACCTCAAAAAAGGGCTGTCTGTCAATGGTTGTGGGAGGTTCATGTGCCTGATGGTTATTGTTCTAATGTGGGCAATTGGGTGGATCCATCTAACACAAAGTTGCAAAATATTAAAAGTCATGATCATCATGTGTTTTTGGAGAATCTTCTTCCAATAGCTTTTGCTGCTCTTCCGGATGATGTGTTGAGACCCTTGGTCGAATTGAGTGAATTTTTCAGGAACCTATGCTCCAGTGAGTTACATATTAGCATGCTGGAAGAGATGAACAAGAACATTGCTGTAATTCTTTGTAAATTAGAGACAGTGTTCCCTCCTGGTTTTTGGAATGTCATGGGACATTTGCCGATTCATTTAGCCAAAAAAGCTTTGTTGGGTGGTCCTGTTTAATATCGACGGATGTATCTTTTTGAGAGGTACTTTGGTTGGTTGAAGCCTAAGGCAAAGAATAAAGCTCGTGTAGAGGCATCTATGGTTCATGCATACTTGGCATTTGAGATAAAACATTTCGGCGAGTACTATTTTCAATCAAGCTTGGATAGCCCAAGTATTGGGCGTAATGAGGGTATGCAACAACCTGAACCACAAATGCCAGCTCTATCTGTGTTCAATCGTAAGGGTACTCCATTTGGGAATCGAGGAAGAAGATATCTTACTGAGGCGGAGTACCGTGTCGCTCGCCTTCACATTATACCAAATTGTGCTAAAGTGCAACCATATTTGGAGTAAGTATATCCATCACTGAAAGTTTCATTTGAATACTTAATAATTGTTGAATAACAATTAATCAATTTCATTCGTTAAACATTATAGTTGGTTCAAACATCAATTTCGCGGTCATAATCCAAACGCGAGTGATATGGAAGTTGACATGTTCATCGAGGCCAATTTTGCACAATGGTTTGAGTGTAATGGAAGTAATTTTTTATAAGGAATCTTCAACTCCTAAAACACATTTCAGTAACTCTTAAGAGGATTACCTTCTTTTTCTCTTCATAGGTCCATTCTTATCGGGTGTTTAATGATGAGAGGCAAGACTTTTTGGTGAACTTATCTCATGGACCGATTATGGTGGTGGAATGTTTTTCTGAGTGTAAAGTTAATGGTTACCGATTTCATACCAAGGGTAGAAATGAAGGTAAAGCAACATATAATTGTGGCGTGTGCGTCAAAGGAGTTGGCGAAGGTGACGAAGTACCAGGGGATTATTACGGTATACTTCACGAAATTATTCATGTTGAATTTACGGTTGAGCCAATTAAAAAATGTGTACTTTTTAATTGTGAGTGGTTTGACCCGAATGTTCCACAAGGGTTACGTTATCCAAAATTTACCCCACATCCCAAGGTTAATCATACCAGACGGTACAGAAAATTTGACCCATTCATATTTGCTGATGTTGCAACCCAAGTGGTATATGTTAAATACCCTCAGGGGATATCAGGAAAAGCAAATTGGTGGGTAGCTATACCAAACGAACCTCGCGGTGCTCCTAAAGATAAGGACAACCTAGAACTTGCCTATCAACAGTTAGGAATAACAACCATGAATGTGGATAATGTAATAGTCACAACATTAGTCGATGAAACTGCAGAAGCTGATGATGTTGATAGCCATGATTGGGGTGATGATCATGATGGGAATGGTGAACATGATGATGGTGATGAAGAGGATGAAGAAGGTGAATGGGAGGATGAAGATGAAGACACTGATGGTGACGATGATGACAATATGGCGTTCCAAAGTGGTGATGATGACGATGACGATGTGTCCCACCATGATTGATTTAATCTTTTCGTTGTATGGATATTTATGCATGTGTATGTAATTTTTTCTTAATTGCAAACTCAGAAAAACAATTGTTTGTATGTACTGTACTGACAATAGTATGAAAACTTGTGCCGATGTATTTTTTTTGTTGTTATTTATTAGATGTTTGGACTTAATGGTGGACGTGGCCGTGGTCGAATGGTCAGGAATGATGCTGGTAGAGGAGTACCACAACCGATCCCACAATATGATCCCGCTGATTTACTGGAATGTTTGGAGGTTTCCTCGATCCAACTCAACCATTCGGAAATTATTTTGGTAGTATGAATGAGCAACCCCATATGCAACCACCTTTGGTTGGTGCGGGTATGCAACCACCAATTCAACCAAATATTTCTTATATGGGTGGTGCTTCATCTACTCCATTACTTTATCAACAGTTTGGCACTGTTAGTCCACATTTCAACAGTAATCAGTTTATGGGGCAACCTAGAATGCCAAGTCACTCAATGCACAATGAATGGGTCCAAAATGAAGGGGTAGGAAGAGATAGACACAATCCTGCACCGGAAAGTGACATAGCGAGCACCAATAATAAGATATATTTACAATCTGATGGTGACACGTAAGCTCATTATAAAGTTTGTAACTTTTTTAGTAATCATATTTTTTTAGTATATACAGTAATTACTGTTAACAAATTCTTTTTTTGTTCTTAGTTTTATTCCATATCAGGGTGTAGTTCAGAAAATTGTCGAAAGCTTTGCAGGTAAATACTCACGTCCTTGGACCACATGGGGGGAAGTTTCACAATCGCAGAGAGACATTTGATTTAATGAGTTCAAGGTTAATTATCTGTACAATGAATTTGAATTGAAAGTCGTAATTGGATTGTTTGGAATGTTTAATTACTAATATATATACTTCAACTTTGGCACAGAAATACTACTACTAGTATCCAGACAATGAAACTCAGATACGGCGTAACTTTGAGTACAGAGGTGCAACTCGACTCAGGGACGTTGTAGGATACGCCAGGAAGTACAACAAAAAACCAAAGTGGTTACCGCTTAGTATTTGGAATGAGATGCTTGCCCATTGGAGTGATGATGACAAGTTCAAGAAATTGAGTCAACAAAATAAAAAGAAAAGATTGAGTGATGTTGAAGGTTTTGGTCCTTCGTAACATATATGTGGCTCAATTCCGATTAGTGAAAGGAAAAGACGTCTGGTAAGAAATGTGATTATTAATAAGCATATTTCTTATATGTAATGTATGGTATGGATTGAGGTTCTCACATATCGTCCTTGGGTATATTTAATTACTGGTTACTTTTTTTTCCAGGCCCAAACATTAGGTAGGGAACCCATGTGCGAGGAATTGTTTAAGGACACTCACTGTAAAGTGAAAGACAAAACTTTTATGGATAAAAAATCAGCAAAAAAAATGTAAGTTTAACACATTTTATTTATAGATAATTCATATATTATACTTGTAGGTTTAGTATAAAACAATTTTATTACTTACAATTTTCAGGAGGATCATCATAACAAATAGCAGGAGTACTTCCAAGCTGCAACTCAAGGGAGCTCTCAATTGGCACCTATGACCCAAGAGGAGTTTTGGATTAAAGAAAATCTCGACAAGAAAGGTCGTGTATATGGTTTTGGCACGGAGGGGGTCAAGTTGAAGAAATCAGCTACTATTGCAGCTGCACGTCACTCATCAGCTGAACATTTTGATCCAAGACAGCAAGCACAACTCCTCAATGAGAGTATAACCAAGCAAGCAGAGGTTATAACTCAAATAGCCAAAAAACAGAGGAAGACAGAGCGCATGCTGAAAAAAGTTTTAAGATTTTTTAAAGGTCAAAGTGCAGGCTCCTCCAACATCAACTTGAATCCTGACGATGAAGAGGACTCCGAAAATGGCAATGACGATAATCTCACAAATTTATCCGACTCTGATTAGTTTAGTAATTTGCGTGTACATTCAAAACAATGTCGCACTTAATATTTAATTTAGCACATTTCTTTTGATAGATATACATAAAGTAATTATTACATGCGTACGTATTACATTCCTTAAAATTTTGTCTTTTTGGGTTTTCAAGCTTCTAAAAAAAATTTTTTCCTTTTTGGATTTCGAGTCCAATTTTTTTTTTAAAATTTTTTTTTTGGGGTTTCGAATCAAATATTTTCAAAATGTTTTCTGAAAATGGCAGAAATTTCCGACGGGTTTTCCGACGGGAATTTCCGCCGGGAATTTCGTTGGAAATTCCTGCCATTTTTCGCCGCCGCAGGCAGGTGTCCGACGGGTTTCCGACGGACTTTTCCCGTCGGAATTTCCGTCGCAACCCGTCGGATTCCGTCGGAATAGTTTCGACAGTCTCTGGTAAATAGACCATGACTTCCTCTACACAAGTCAAAATCCCATCATCCTAAAGGCATAGCGTAGAGGACGCCTTGATCTATCTATCCTATAAATTTGATGATTTTTAGCCCAGCATATCAATGGGAGAAAATTTTGAAAGTAACATATTTATCTGTCCTTCACAGTGGCAGGTTCTCATCAAGCCTCATTCCAAGACCCAATCTTTTTACTTAACATCCACGTTCCTCATGTCATGACTCGTTATCCATGAATTTCGACGACGTTAATCCCATCCCAAGTCATCCAAATCACAAAAGATGTTAAAATTCATGTTAAGAACACAAAAAAAATATCTCCATGTACTTACCTTGATGTAAACCCGAAAAAGTAGTAATGAAATCATCTCTTTTTTTGAGGTTCGAATATGAAAACCATGCAAAGCTCTCTTTAAAACTAATTCCTTGAATTTCAAAACAAAATCACACAAAGAAAATAATAAGTGCTAAAGTTTTGGGTGTAAAGAAGAGCACGGGACTAAGGTTGCACCCATTCATCACGTGTTTCTTACCAAGGGAGAGGAGAGGGAGGTGGTGGAGGTGGAGCGCCGATGGTGGGGGTGGTGGCCGGCATGGTTGAGACGTGAGAGAGAGAGAGAGAGAGAGAGAGAGAGAGAAGAGGACGAGAGAGAAGTTCGTGCGGTAGCCCCAGTTGATAAGCTACTTCCTCAACTCTTTATATGACTAGGTACGGCCCGGTGTACCTTGGGCTAAACTTTCCTGCCGTCCCAAATAATGCAATTCCCTTTGTCGAAGAAACTCGGAGGAATACTTGATCCCCTACTTGAAACTCAAGGGGCCTATGCCTCCAGTCAGCATAGGTCTTCTGGCGACTCTGGGCAGCTCTCATTTGCTCCTGGATTACCCTTATTTTATCCGTGGTAGTTTGGATCAACTCCGGCCCAATAGTCAAAGCCTCATCAATCTCCTACTAACAGAGCAGTGTTCTACACTTCCTCCCATACAGTGCTTCGTACGGGGCTATGCCAATACTTGCGTGGTAGCTGTTGTTGTAAGAGAACTCGATCAGTGCCAGCTGCTCGTCCCATGCACTTTTAAAGTGTAATGCACAGACTCTTAGCATATCTTCTAATGTTTAAATAGTGCGCTCCGTCTGTCCATCCGTAGCAGGGTGGAATGCAGTATTAAAGCGCAACAACATCCCAAATGCTTCTTAGAGCTTCTGCCAGAAGCCCTACTTAAAACTGGTGTCCCAATCTGATACAGTAGAGCTAGGCACCCGTGTAGCCATACTATCTTCTCGAGGTATGCTCGAGCTAATTGGTCCAGGGTCCAAGTATTTCTAATGGCTAAGAAGTACACTATTTTTGTGAGCCTATCCACGATAACCCAGATTGTGTTATTCTTTTGTTGAGTCAAAGGTAGACCCACCACGAAATCCATGGCGATCGAGTCCCACTTCCATTCGGGAACTTCCAGAGGTTGCAAGAGTCCCACTGGTTATTGATGCTCTATCTTCACCCTTTGATAGGTTAGGCTCTTTGCCACGTAATCGGCCACTTTCTGTTTCATGTTACTCCACCAGAATGCCTGCTTTAGGTCCTCATACAACTTATTTCCCCTAGGGTGTAATGAGTGTGGAGTGTTGTGACCCTCGTCTAAGATTTTCTTCTTGAGTGCATCTATGGCTGGCATACACACCCGGTTATGAAACCGAATGGTGCCATCTTCATGAATTATAAACCCCGGGTTCCTTTTCCACCAATATTTCCTCCCTGATTTGCTCAAGTTGGGGGTTCGTAGCCTGAGCTATCCGAATCTCTTTAATAAGTGTCGGCTGCACTTCTAGGGTTCATAGCATAGGCTTTGCTCCTGGGGTGATCACGTTGAGTTCTAACTTCTGAAATTCTTCACACAACTCATTCAGAAGCGCTAGTAAGCAGCTTAGTGCTGGATACGGCGGGCGACTCAATGCATCCGCCACCACGTTGACCTTCCCGGGATGGTACTGGAAATAGACATTGTAGTCCTTTAGAAATTCCAACCATCTTGTCTGTCTCAGATTCAGATCTTTTTGTGAGAAAAGGTATCTCAAACTTTGGTGGTCGGTGAAGACTTCACAACATACCCCATACAACTAATTCCTCCAGATCTTAAGTGCAAACATGACCACCGCTAACTCTAGGTCATGCGTTGGGTAATTCCGCTTGTGTGTCTTTAATTGTCGTGAGACATAAGCTATGACGCGGCCCTCTTGCATTAGTACACACCCCAAACCACTCTTAAAGGTATCGCTATACACTACGAAATCCTTGTCAGTAGTCGGTAAGGCCCATATCGGCGCACTCGTCAGTCTCTTTTTAATCTCCTGGAATGCCTCCTCACATTGTTCCATCCACTCATACCTAGTGACCTTCCTAGTTAAGTTGGTAAGCGGGGTGGCAATCTTCAAGAAATTTTGCATAAATCTGCAATAGTACCCTGCCAGACCCAAGAAACACCTCACGTCCATTAGGTTCCTAGGTCTGGGCCAGTTTGTCACAGCCTTTATCTTTTGGGGTTCCATAGACACTCCCTCATTGGATATCACGCGTCCCAAAAACGTCATCTTATTCAACCAAAACTCACACTTAAGAAATTTAGCGTACAATTCATTCCTTCTTAAGACTTCCAGGGCTGTCCGTAGATGGTGATTATGTTCCTCGGGGATCCTCGAGTAGATTAGGATATCATCTAGGAACACCACCACCAATTGATCCAAGTAGGGTTTGAAGACCCTACTCATAAGGTCTATGAATGCAGTCGGGGCATTGGTGAGGCCAAAGGGCATCACCACAAACTCATAGTGTTCGTATCAGGTACGGAAGGTAGTCTTGGATATATCCTCATCCCTGATTCGAAATTGATGGTGCCCCGAACGAAAGTGTATTTTAGAAATGGTCCCCGCACCCCGTAACTGACCAAATAGGTCATCTATCCTAGGCAAAGGGTAACGATTCTTGACCGTTATTTTGTTTAGCTCTCGGTAGTCTATATACAGTCTTAGGGTTCCATCCTTCTTCTTCACAAATAAAATTGGGGCTCCCTATGGGGATATACTAGGCCAGATATACCCCTTTTCTAAGAGTTCCTCCAACTGTGTCTTTAATTCCTTCAATTCTGTTGGGGCCATTCGATAAGGTGTCCTAGAGATAGGTGTGGCTCCAGGGATCAGGTCAATATAAAACTCCACCTCCCTAAAGGGTGGCATGCCAGGGATTTCATCGGAAAATACATCTAGAAATACCTTCACCTCGGGGATATCCTTCAGGGAGGATTCCGTACCCTCAGTTTTCACTACGTGACATAGCAATTCCTCGCATCCTTTGCCTAATAACTTGTGAGCTTTCATTACCGACATCAATTTCACTCCCATTCTGGGTCTTTGGCCCCTATGCACTACCTTTGCCCCATTGGGCCCCTTCAAGTTGATTTTTCTTCTAGGGCAATCTATCTGAGCCTGATGATTAGCTAACCAGTCCATCCCCAAGATAATCCAAAAATCAATTAACTCAAACCTGTATAAGTATGCTAGAAACTCACATTTATACGTTCTAATAGGGCAACCCATCGTATAGTTACTCACACGTTATAGTCTTCCCATCAGGGAGAGTCACAGATAGCAATGGAGATTTACGGGTGGGGATTAGTCCTAATATCTTAACCAGCTTAGTAGAAATAAAGGAGTGTGTAGCACCTAAATCAAACAACATCTACCAGCTAAGTTAGGAGAGAGAAAGTACCCGTCACAACATTAGGAGCATCCTCTGCTTCCTACTTTTACATTACATAGACTCTTCCCCCATTGTTCCGGGGCAGTTGGTTGGGTGGTCGGGCTTGAGCTTGCTGAGGCACCTGATTTTACTGATTGGGGTAGGCCGCCTGCTCTCCCCTGTTCTGATATGATTGTTGGGGTCGCTGGCCTTGCCCTTGACCCTGGCCTTGCCCTTGTCTAGTAGGAGGTGAAGGAAGTAGGTAGTCCCGAACTTGATGCTGAGAGCTTTCATAACGAAAGCACCTCTTCACTGAGTGGCATTCTCTGGCATAGTGGCCTAGCTTCCCACAAACGTTGTAGGTTACCTTTGCCCGAGTATTAGGGTGCTGGCCTCCCCGATTAATATCGTTCGAGTACTGATTCTCAGTAGGTCGATGATATTGCTCTTGTGGTTGGAAGTTGCCTTGGTTATCCCCCTTCTTCTTGGTTCCCCGCTGCTCATTGAAATAGTTGCTCCGCTCTTTCATCGCTCTCGCAACATTGACGGCAGTGTCATATAGGTCAGCGTAGAAAACATACTGACGTACTGACATTCTATCTTTGATGGTGGGGTTCAACCCGGCCTTGAACCGATTCATCTTCGGCTTTTCATCAGCTACGAAGGCTAGGGTAAATCATGAGAGCTCTATGAATTTGGAGGTGTACTCGAGTAGACTCATGTTCCCCTGTTGCAGTTGCATGAACTTACCCTCCTTGGCCTTTTGAAGCGAGATAGGATAGAAATGATCCTTGATCATTTTCTTGAACTTGTTCCAACCAAATCCGAGTTCATATTGTCTCTCCCTCACCGTGGCCCACCATAAGTCAGTCTTATCCTTCAAATAGAGCACAGTAAAACCCACCTTCCACTCCTCAGGGCATTAGAGTGTATCGAACAGCTTCTCCATGCCCCTAATCTAGACCTCAAAAGTCTTAGTGTCAGGAGTGCCATCATAGGTGGGTGGGTGATGGCTCATAAATCTCTTAAACATATAGAAGTTATCCTCCTCGACCCTTTTTTCCCGAGCCTCCATTAGCCTCTGCTGCTCGTTCTGGAGTCACAGCTGCTTCCCTTGTTTCTGTAGCATCTCTAATAGCAATAAGCTGGTGAGTTCAACTCCAGTGGGCGGATTGGTCTCGTTCATCGGGCTGCGAGACCCATTTCTCATTCCTAGGCACAGGGCCCCCAACTGTTCCCGGAGGGCAGACATGTTAACCTCCTGATTCCCAGGAGCTCTCGCAGCATGGTGAGATCAAGTTTAAGATTCATTATTATTTCCCGCCATCCTGTTCTGGAAATAAGTTGGGTTTAGTTCCCTTCCTAATAGCTCATTTCCTACTTACTATCGGGGTTCAACAATATAATACATACTAGTGCATCAGACAACATTTGACAGACATTCGATCTCAGCATTTTGCCATATCTATGTGGTATACTCACCACATCATGTACTCATACAGTTCACATCATACAGACATCATGTCCATATATTTCATATCTTTCACAACAGAAGACGCTGACATTCAGCTAATTCAGCGAAATTTTATTGCATAAAAAAAAATTCCAACATCATAAGTGCTCTACACTAGTACTTTTCATTATATTATAGTTTATAACTTTATTAGCCATAGTGGCTTGATGACAGAATAAAAAAGACAACTAACAACGCTGCCCTAACGAAACAAGAAAGAACCACCAGCCTTCTAACTGCTATGAACTGCTACTGGTCGGGGGCGTCCAGTGGGCGAGTACCCCTACACATCTGACCGCATCTGCCCGCTTCCAGCAAGCCGTCCCGGTCCCAAACTCGCCCCTTGTCTTCGCAGAATCAAAATCTATCTCTACTCCCAAGCTCTCAGGTACCCGATTTGGTCATCCTGCATAAGGCACTCCCTCCTTTCTTCTTCACGGTCTCCCCTGAGACTCTCTCTCTCGATCTGCTCTGTCTCGCACTCACTCGAATCTCCCTTAAGGTCTTCACTTCCCATCAGCTGTCCCTCATTCACCTCGGAATCTTCCTTGGGGTCCTCCTCAGGATCTTCCTCCTCCATTGATTCCCCCTCGCTCGAGTCCTCCACGGGATCTTCTTCCTCCATGGGTTCCCTCTCACTAGGCTCTTCCTCAGGGTCCTCCTCAGGATCTTCCTCCTCCATGGGTTCCCTCTCACCAGGGTCTCCCTCAGGGTTCGCCTTCTCTATTGGTCCCGCCTCAGTAGGGTCATCTCCTTCTCCCTTAGAGTCTCCCTCCGTATTTGTAAGCTCATCTCCCGGGGGTAGGGCATCCTCACTAGCTGTGGGAATACGTTCCAAGTCATGTGGTCCCTCAAGTCTCAAGTAGTCTATTAGGTCATCTATATCGATCCCCATGGGTTCTCAGTCACACCAACAGTAGCTCCCCCATGTGCGGAGATCACGAGCCTGGGGGTACAGCTCGTCAATTCGATAGCGCCACTCAGGGTCCCCCATCAGGGTCAGCAACAGGAAGACCACTCGGTTATTCTCAATTACCGAGTAGCTAGTAGGCCTATCATCCAGGTATCTAGCTAATACCCACCCCACATGTAGTATGTGGTCCCACACATTCTTTCCTGGCTCCTTAGCTAACTGGTCATGCAGACAAGCGCCTCCTTCACAACCACAGTGTCGGGCACCCTCCAATCCTATACAAAGTAAATACACATAAGATATGCATCCAACCCACAATCATGCATTCATTTGATACTATACGTAGATGTATGCACCCACTATCCTGTACAACACTCACTCTTTGTACGGTCCTTAAATCTACCAGTTTTAGTCCTTAACTCTACAGTACTTTCGGCGATACTCCAGGTCAGTTAACCTAAGCTCTGACACCACTGTGTAACACCCCAAGTAGGTTCCGCTGCCACATAGGATTAAGATCAATAAACAAGAACTGAAACTACAGTTTCAGGGCGTTACAACATATATATGGATACAAACATACATATATATATATATATATATATATATATATATATATATAGTCGTTGAACATTTAGAATGGATTAAAGTTTTGTGAGTCTACCCTACGCTATGTATATCTATATTGTCTATGTTTTATTTCACTTGAGCTATTAATTCTAACTAAGTTTTTTCCAAATAATTAACGCATACGGGCTAATTTATTGGTTAGCTACAAACATTACATTGTGCATGGCACCCAAATGCTTATTTGTCTTAAACAACATTGTACCATGAAGTAGAACTCTAACAATTAAAGAGAACAAATATCTGTTATAGTTGGATATACGATTTTTGCTGTAATATTTATGTAAATACAACTAGCATGAAGGGAGAGCATGATGGCAACTCAGCAACTAGGAGGGCTGAAAAATTGATCATTTGAATATTTACAATGCATATAGATCGTAAAAGAAGAGATAGAAGAAGAAAGAGAAGAGAAGCAGTTAGTGACTATATGGGAAATGAAATAAATATATAATGTCTAATTGTTTAGAATTAATAAGGAATTATTTTGGAAAAAATCACATAGTAAAAAAAGTATGCAAATGATAGTCTCAAACAAAGGTTGTAGCCTAAAAACATGGGGAGGATTTAGAAGTCAGATGCACAGACACTATCAATGAGGTCTTCTTGTATAAACTTATTTAGAAACTTCTTACTCAACTGCAAAATCTATGGATCAACCAAAAGTGCAAAAATTATGTGTCTTCAGAGGATCTATTCCCCAGATTGGCTAATTTAGCTGATTCTAAGTTCTGAAATAATCTCTTTATCGTTCGTATGATACAATAACAACTCCCAGTGTGGGTCTAGCTTTTACAGGGTTTAGAGAGATCTATATGTAGGCAGTCTTGCCCCTATGCGTATGACTGCTCGCAGACAAACTAATTCCAATAGGCCCATATAAAAGTTTTAGTAAGAGAATTATAAGATGACAATCGATTTGTAAGCCAATTTACCAAACACAAGGCCTAATTACTTAAAACAGCAAAACTTAATATGAGCAACAAATAAGGAAAATAGCTTTCCGTACTTTAATTAGTAGGTGGTGACATTCTTCTAATCTAGCCAATAATAGTCTACATTCAAACAATGGGAGGTATGAGAACCCCACCATTGCAAAGAGGGTATGACTCAGCAATCAAAGTTGCGATAATAAAAACCCTACTAAGATCAATCTACTAGCCTATATGATTGCATCATACGTATGAACGAATACTCGCTAGTACAACATAACAACAATCACTACTCAAATAAAAACCAAAGGACTTGAAGCACATTCCCTATGATTTGCAACCTTAATCCTCGATCTCCGCAAACTCCTATCCTGAGTCATGCTCCCCGTTAGACCTACAAACTTCAAATCATCTTTAATCACCTGGTTCCAACTTTTCTTTGGCCGTCCTCTACCCCTTCTACACCTTGAAAGATTAATCCTCTCAGTATCTCCTCACTGGTGTATTCTCACTTTTTCTCTTAGCAGGACTAAACCATATTAATCTAGTCTCCTCATCTAATCTTTTATAGGTCCAACTTGACTACAAAATTACTTTTGGGCCTTTTGGTATTAATCGCAGTGTACCCACTAGAGATAACCACACTGTGAAAAATAAGTATACCATTCCATTGAGGACTTCAAGGTCACAGTTGACCTCATATGTCCACAAACCTCATGTTTGTGACCCTTTTCAGTAGAACATCACTTAATTCCCTTCAACAACAACAACAACAACAACTCTCAGTGTAGGTCCTACTTTCGCAAGATCTGGAGAGATCCAGATATAGGCAGACTTAATTCCCTTCGAGAATGGTATTTGCATACCCATATTATGTGACTTTGGGTCTTAACTAGCGATAATAGCTAGAGAAAGGTCAAAGTAGGATGAAGCAAACAATAAGAAGGAAAAACTCTTTGTAGTTGGTCTTATCATATTGTGTGTACCATTTTTGCAACAAGTTCAGCCTAATGCCAATTGTGCCATTTGTCTTATAATTTAAGAACTGATTTGTTCTCAAATAACTTTGTGTCCTAAAAAAGTCAACTAACTATTCACCTTCATTTGCTCCGTTTTATTTTCATTGCCATAATCCACTTGTGTTGAAAAGGGTTGGAAATGGCATCTTTACTCATTTCCATTTTGTAGGAATGCTATGAAAGGTTCATTTATCTCATTGCTCAAATGGCATGGATGAATACCTACTGACAGCCATGTCTTTGCAGAGATTTATATAATCTCAAGTTGTTCCTCTTTGGATTGATTTTGCTCCGACTCAAACCAAGACCAATCATTTTGCTCCCACTTGGAACAAGAACATGATCACTTTCATTCACTCTTGATGATGCAAGTAGAGCTTGATGATAAACTTATTCATCATCAATTAAAATTCTCCTACTCAAATGAAGGGATCTGATTCAGTTTTGGAGAACTGATAGGGATAAATCTATCCCTCCCTCATTTGGAATGTGATATATATTAGTTAAGTTTTAGTTGCACTCCCACTGTCTTACACCCTAATAAATCAAAAAACTTTCAAGATTAGAGTTTCCCATAAACACGCTCTTCCTTCCTCTGTTGGCACTTCTATAAGAGTGGTTGTATTCATGGTTCATATACCTTTAAGGTCCAGAGACTCTCAGATTGAACTTGAATCCATGGCTCGTATAGAGTGGTAGCAACTCACTTTACGAGCACAAGGTCAAAATCATAGATTGCAACAAAAGGAGATTTCCTTAATAGGGGATTTGTAAATTTTGAGCAATTGTTAATCCTACCATATCAAGGAGCATTCTATTTTCTTTTTCCATGACAACATTTTGTTATAGACTCTTTGGGATATTTACCTAATAAACTCTTCCCTTTTCACCACAATATCCATTAAAATAATGCCAACAAATATTTTGTAATGATTTGGTCTTTAAAACCTTAGCCTCTTAGGTTTATTTTATCTTCAACCAAGCTCACATGTTTTCTATAGCAATTTATCGCTTTAATCTCACATGAGGTCAAGTAAACAAGGCCAATTCAAGAGAAACGTGGTGAAATGTAGAAGCTTTATGCCTCATTATCACATTTATTGGACCATTAATATTCAAGTGAATTAACTGCAATGGAAATTAGGCTCTTAGTAACCTTTCCAAATAAAATGGTTTTCTTGCTGCTTTTCTTGCCAGACTATGTTCACAAGTAGACTAGTCCACTTATTTTTGTTAACAAATCTTATTTTGCTAGCTTTTGTATATATGTGCATTTTTTACCCTATGTGGACTAGTCTAGCATAACAAATAAACATTTTACATCCACATAATTATGTGAATACCGAAAAATAAGCACTCGGATTAGTGGAATGAATGCCCAATCCATTACAAGCAAACCATTTCTAATACAGAGGAACCGAAACTAAAGGTAATTCTTAAAAGAAAACTAGCTAGGCTTCAACGCCATGAACGTAGTCAAATAAAATCAACATAGCAATATTATTCCAACGAATCTTATGCCCAAGTAGGATTTCAAATAGGACAGGGTATTTGCCGCTATGCAGGACTAGTTTGTACATTCTAATTCCTCTAATAATCACATTGTTGTTGTCTCCACATGCGTCCTGATCGAACCACGTAAGAACCCGTTGCAAGCCCAGTAAAGCTTCATGGTCCCTAACTCTTGGTTTGGATTCTTGAACCTACAATCCACTAGGAGATATTAGTACTTTCTTGAACTCAGTGCAATCACTAGCGTGGTAACCCGTTTAATCACAATTGAGGCACTTAGCTTGCATTAAATCCTTCTTCCTTGCAAAATTTTCTTTATGTTGTTGGTCATGCTTAGTTTCCTTATTTGATTGAGCCTTGCCAATCCAGTTCCCTTGGTCCTTCCTTTTAGAACCATTCCTTGAATTACAGGTTGACATGTGCACTTTTGCACTTGTCATTTCAACGACCCCTTGCTGTTCTTCCTCTAGCTGAAGTTGTGGCCCATATCCTCGAAAGTAATGATATACTTAATTAGAGAGAGGACCATCTTAAAATGACCCTAGTCATTAGGTAAGGAATGGATCATGGTGTGAATGTTTTAGTGCAATTAACTTTGTCATTTCGTTCCAAGTTACCCGAACACTTAACACACATTGAAATATTCTAAAAAAAATTCTCGATTTATTATCAAAGAGGATATGTCAACCTCAAGAATATTTTAAGAAAGTTCAACATATATCCATAAATTTATGAAAATAAATTTAATTATTTTAAGCATAATTTTACATATTTAACAAAATTCTAAAAAAATGTGTTTTTTAAGAAATTTCAATGTCCTCTCACCTAACGTATTCAAGCAGGGTACACATATAACTTTTATATGCAATTTGGAGATACGGCATATGAAACATATTCTCATAATATGTAACATAATATTCATGAATTTCAATCATGCATATATATATATATATATATATATATATATATATATATATATGTGTGTGTGTGTGTGTGTGTGTGTGTGTGTGTGTGTGTGTGTGTATATATATATAATATATATATATATATATATATGATATATATATATATATATATATATATATATATATATATATATATATATATATATGTATATATATATATATGTATATATGTATGTATATATAGCATGAAATTCGATTGAAAACAAAATGAGCTAAATATCATGGAGATTTCTCATAATATTTTCATTTAAAATTAATCTCAATGATATCAAATCAACATGCTCATATCTCTCATAAATTCAACAAAATCAAGTATGCCCAAATAAAAGATTTTCTAGGAATCACATAATATTTAATTCTAAAAAAAAGGATATCAAGCACACAAATATATAGTCACAAAAAGGGAATGTTCGAGAAATCTCATAAGAAATTTCAATCAAATTACATAATTCATAAGTCATATACTATCTCAAAACTTTATGCTCAATCAACCCCTATGGTCAACTAATCAACCCTTGCGATCAATCACATGTCAACAATCAAGCTCAATCACAATCCTTTTGACCCTTTTAAATAAAATTTTAATAAAAAACTTTTTTAAAAAAAAGGAAAAGGACCATCTTCAAGATCAAGTGCATGGCATGTGATATGGGGCGGGTGCTCAATCGAAACCTGGCTACGACCCAACAGGCCAGGGAAATGCATCCTATGACCTACCATGCGAAAAAAGCCCTTTTCGCTCAAATTGATCGAACTCAACTATTGGAATTCAGCCCAAACATATTCTAGGATTGTTTTGGACAATCAATTTGTGAAATCCACGGCAAAAACAAGCCAAACAACGAGTTTTAGTGCCCGAAATATGTACACCAACGCTGGCAAAATGTTCACAAATTCCCAAAAACACAATGCACTTTTAAAATTTATGGAGGTATTCCAGTTGAAATTGTTTGGCCAATATGATGCATCATCTAATTTTGAAAATGAATTATAGAAAATGATCAAAAACATGTTCAAAAATATATGAACCCTAACCCTAAGTTTCAAAATTTCCAGCAAAATTCTGACCAAAATCCAGCGTATTAGCGGCCGCTTTTAGAAGGCTTTTGTTCATAATAATGGGCAACTAGAACCCCAAAATAATTTCAATAAATAATGGCCAAGACTGATCAAAAAAGGATCAAAAATGGGTTCGAAGGCGCGAACCCTAACCCTAGGTTCGACGGGAATCGTTTGTAAAAAATCAGCCCAAAAATAAGCGAAATTGCATCGAATTCTCGAGTGTTCTAGACAAAATCACAAGCTAAACATGAATTCTTCATTAATTGAGGAAAATTTTGTCCAAATCTAACCTAAAAACGAGTAAACACTAGGTTTGAAAGGCACAAACCCTAATCATAATGGGAATCTTTGCCAAAATGTAGGCAAATTTTTGATCACATTGACTAGTACACTTAGGGGTTTTGGTCTAAATGTAATGGCTAAGGCAATCCATGCACCAATTAGGGCTTCGAATGCGATAAACCCTGGAATTTCATTCCCCAATTATTCACGACATAATCAACAAAATTATGCGTACAATATGTCAAGTTAAAGCTCTTTTCAAGCTCTATCAGAATCCATAATTCTACGAAGGTTCATCAAGGATTTGCACATAAAATAATAGTATGAAGCCTAGAGCATAAAAGCTAATAAATCGAATTATAAACCTAATCTTAGGCATGAATTTTAAGAAATCTCTACAAGTAACCCAACCAGAAAACAAGCTGATTAGCTCTGATACCAATGAAGGAACTAATATATCGAATTAACTGTAGACAGATTTACATTAATCCTATAGCAAAAGACGATCGAATCTTAGCTTCCAATCACTGGTCGAGGAAGGAACTTACTATACAGAGGATCTTCATGATCCAATAGCTGAACAAGCCTAGATTTTGTTCAGAAAACTCTCTTTAGAGAACACTTGATGTTACTGATGTCTCTCCTATTAGACTGATCCGTTTTTGATATTAGATGGATAGTCGAGGAACTAAGGTTTATGAGATAGCTTAAGTCGTCGGCTTACTGTACTTATTCGGCTCACACCCCTTACGGGCGTATCACGCCCTAAGTCCAACACTAATTATATCCAATCTCGTATATCCACATATCCATCGAATCATTCTCATCTCCACTACCATCAACCTCTGAGTTGAGTCTTCTTGATCGACCAGCACCCTGAACCATATAACAAAGATAGTCTGACTACCATACGATAGACTTTCTCTTTCAATCCTACAACAATTTTCCTATTACACAATACTCCAGAAGCATTCCTCCATAATACGTTGATTAATATCTTTGTCATTATATCCTTTCTCCTCAATGAGACCTCAGTACCTAAACTTCTTGGCCCTTGATATTGCCACACCACCCATGGTTACACCTTTTTTATCCATCCTAATCACTGAATCCACATCTTAAGTATTTAGTTTTTGATTTGCTCAGTCTAGGTCCCCTACACTGCAAAAACGCAGCGAATCTCCGACGGAAAAAGCGACGCGAAATACGGACGTCGGAAAATATCAGAGGGTCCGACGGAAAAGCATACGGGGCCCGACGGATGTCAGATTTTCCGATGGAATTTCCGGCGGAATCATTTTCCGAAGAAAATTCCGACGGAATTCCGTCGGGTTCCGTCGAATTCCGTCGTAAAATCCATCGGTTTCCGTCGGACAAAATTGTGAATCTCGAGGCAAAGCGTTAGGGTGCGTTTTAAACGTTGGGGAGGGGGTTTGTTTGGCCGGCAAATGCAAATTTAGAGAGAGAAGGAGTGTGGAAGAGAAAGAGAGAGAAGAGAGAGAGAGTAAAGGTTGAAGGTGTTGGTGATCGGAAAAGTGATCGGTAAGTTTTTTTTTTTTTTAATATGTGGTTTAAAGTTGAAATAGTTAAGTTAATTGATGTTTTTTACGTTTTTTAATTTTCGAGTGTGACCGTTGCCGCCGCTACCGCCCCCCCGCCGCCGCCGCTGCCTCGCTGCTATGCCTCGCGCCGGTAATACGTTCGATTTTTCGGTGTTGAAGGTTAGTAGAATTGTTGCGTTTTAAAATTATGTTAATTTGATATGTGATGTTTATTTTTGAGAATTTTAATCTGAAAGCAAGCATGTTTGTTTAGTTTGATGTGGTTAGTTAGTCATTTTAAAATGTTAACTATGTTAAGCATGTGTAATATGTTTTGTTGATGTGAATAATTTAAGTAAAATGAGTTCGTTTATTATAAAATGTTAGATATGTTAATCATGTATGATTTTTGAAGTATGTCTAATTTTCTCGTTATTTTTGTGAATTTATGTATGTATGTTGAGTATATATTAATTTAAGCTTGGTAAGTATGTCAATGGTAATTTTTTTTGTTTGGTTTTGTTTAATTAGATGAGGTGTGAAATTGGTGGTTTAATTTGTGATTGATGTTTAATGAGGCCTATGTGGGAAAATAATATTGTTATGTGAAATTAATTATTTTTAGTATATATGGTTAATTACATTAATTGTTGTATTTGAGGTTTTGTGAGAATTTTTTATGATAAGGAAAAAGTATTATGTAATTCTAATTTAATTAATATGTGATGTATGTTGATTTGAATAATTAAAAAGTATGTGTAATATGTGTAATAATTCTAATTTAATATATGTTTTGTTTTGGTAAATGGTTTAATAATGTTAAGTATGTATTTTTTTCGATTTGTTGTGTATATTAATTTTTGGTGAGTATGTGGATAATATTCTTTTTTTGAGACATGGTTAATTTTTCATATGATTTGGTTGGGTTAATATCAAATTTATTTTTTCATAACATATGGATGTGTATTATGTTAAATTTTAATTTTATTGGTGAAGTGTATTTATTTGAATAAGTGGAATAAAATATGAGAAGTATGTACATTTATAATTATTATATAATTATTATGAAATGTTGAAGTATATTAGACATGTGTTATGTGTTTTGTTTTAGGGAATACTTTAAATTTTCTAAGTATGTTTGTATTTTGTTTGCTTTGTGATATATATTAATGTTTTGCAAGTATGTGAAGTGTATGTGGTTTTTCGATATATTAAGTATATATTCAGGTGTGTTAAGTGTATAATAATTGAAGTTTGCTCATTATGTTAATTGTATGATATGTTATTAAATTGGTTTGGATTTATTTATTTGACTGAAGTACGAAGTAATAATTTCATTTGTGTTTGATGCTTGATTACATTTATTTTTTCAAATAATATGTAGTGATATGAATTTTTGGTTGAATTGGTTAAAAATGTTAAGTATGTTTAATTTTTGTTTAAGTTTGTTAAGTGTGAAATAAATTATATAATTTATGTTTGATGCTTAATTAGGTGTGTTATGATATGTTTAATAGTTTTTGTTAAATATATTTATTTTATGTAATTCATATATATACGTTGAACTGGTTAAATACATTTCTAAAAGATTTTTATTGCAATTAATTGTAGTTTACGTACCAATTAGGAAAATCATATTAGCAACATATCGATGGGCCGTTGTATCGTCAATGGATGTATAGAAGAAGAAATCCTAATGGACATGGACTTAGAGATGAGTGGTTGATGGGAGTTAATATGTTTGATGAATTTGCACGAAATCAGGAGGAGTACAAAATTAATGGAGTTTATAGATGTCCATGTGTCAAGTGCAAGAATATGCAATATTTTGCACCTGACGTTGTAAAGTCTTATTTGTATAGCAATAGATTTGTGAAGAATTATTGGTATTGGACAAGTCATGGGGAAGAAGATAATTCGGAAGTAGGGGGTGCAAGTAGTTCACATTCTATGAATTTTGATTATGATCACAACGACCATAATCATATGGAGAACATGGTGCATGCTGCCTTCCAAGCTAATGAAATGAACATGAGTAGCCATCATAACGTAAATCCTGAGGTTTTTTACACTATGCTTGAATCTGCCTAGGGACCTTTGTATGAAGGGTGTAACATAATTGAACTTGAAACATCTTTGAGGCTACTTAGCATTAAATCGGGGCACAACATGTCTCAACGTTGTTTCAATGAAGTTGTTGGCCTGATGAAAGATATATGCCCTTCTGAAAGTGGCATTCCAAAAAATTATCATCAGCAGCTCAAAAAAGTGAGAGATTTGGGTATGAATGTTCAGGAAATTGATTGTTGTCCAAATGGTTGCATGCTTTATTATAAACAAGATGAGGGTTTGTCCGCATGCAAATTTTGTGAACATGCAAGATAATTACCAAAGAAATCCAACCAACAAGGTCGTAAGGATGTTTCATATGCAAAAATGTACTACCTATCTTTAATCCCGAGATTACAATGACTGTATGCCTCAAAAAAGACTGTCGTCCATATGAGATGGCATCATGAGCATCGCCAAGAATCGGGTGTTCTCCGACATCCGTCGGATGGTTTAGCTTGGAAGCATTTCGACCAAAAGTATCTAAACTTTGTAGCAGAGCCTCAGAATGTAAGGTTAGGTCTTTGTGCTGATGGTTTCACACCATTTTCCATATCTGGAAGATCGTATTCCGTGTGGCTAATTGTGGTTACACCTTATAACTTACCTCCAGAAATGTGTATGACTACTCCGTACATGTCTTTAAGTTGTATTATTCCGGGTCCAATAAATCTGAAGAACAGGATTGATGTGTACTTGCAACCCTTAATTGATGAGTTAAAAATGTTGTGGGACGTTGGGGTAGATACATATGATGTTTCATGCGGGGAAACTTTTAGATTGCATGCCGCATTGATGTGGACAATTAATGATTTTCCCGCATATGGTATGTTATCCGGTTGGAGTACACATGGGTTGTTAGCATGTCCGGTTTGTATGCATCAAAATTGTGCATTTCAGTTACAGCATGGCCAAAAGCCATCTTGGTTCGATTGCCATCATCGGTTCTTGCCTCGCAATCATTGTTTTAGAGCTAATAAAATTGCTTTCCGCAAAGGAAAGAGCATACACATTGGCCCTTCCCGAAGGATTTCTGGGGAGATGTTGTCTGATACAGTATCAACTTTGCCTAAAGTAACTACAGATATTAATTTTCAAATTTCGAGATTTGAGGAAAATGACCATAATTGGACAAAGCAGACTATCTTTTGGGAGTTGCCGTATTGGAAGCATCAACTCTTGAGGCATAACCTTGATGTGATGCATATTGAGAAAAACTTCAGTGAAAATATTACAAACACAGTGATGGATGTTTCGGGAAAAACAAAGGATGATATCAAAGCAAGGATAGATATGTCTATTCTGTGTAGTAGGCAAGAGTTGGAGCTGACCGCAAGAGGGTCAACTGATAGATTGTGTAAGCCAAAAGCCAAGTTCGCACTATCGTTACCTCAAAAAAGGGCTGTCTGTCAATGGTTGCGGGAGGTTCATGTGCCTGATGGTTATTGTTCTAATGTGGGCAATTGGGTAGATCCATCTAACCCAAAGTTGTAAAATATGAAAAGTCATGATCATTTTGTGTTTTTGGAGAATCTTCTTCCAGTAGCTTTTGCTGCTCTTCCGGATGATGTGTTGGGAACCTTGGTCGAATTGAGTGAATTTTTCAGAAACCTATGCTCCAGTGAGTTACATATTAGCATGCTGGAAGAGATGAACAAGAACATTGCTGTAATTCTTTGTAAATTGGAGACAGTGTTCCCTCCTGGTTTTTGGAATGTCATGGAACATTTGCCTATTCATTTAACCGAAGAGGCTTTGTTGGGTGGTCCTGTTCAATATCGATGGATGTATCTTTTTGAGAGGTATTTTGGTTGGTTGAAGCCTACGGCAAAGAATAAAGCTCATGTAGAGGCATCTATGGTTCGCGCATACTTGGCATTTGAGATAAAACATTTCAGTGAGTACTATTTTCAATCAAGCTTGGATAGCCCAAGTATTGGGCATAATGAGGGTATGCAACAACCTGAACCACAAATGCCAACTCTATCTGTGTTCAATCATAAGGGTACTCCATTTGGGAATCGAGGAAGAAGATATCTTACTGAGGCGGAGTACCGTGTCGCTCACCTTCACATTTTACTAAATTGTGCTGAAGTGCAACCATATTTGGAGTAAGTATATCCATCACTGAAAGTTTCATTTGAATACTTAATAATTGTTGAATAACAATTAATCAATTTCATTCGTTAAACATTATAGTTGGTTCAAACATCAATTTCGCGGTCATAATCCAAACGCGAGTGATATGGAAGTTGACATGTTCATCGAGGCCAATTTTGCACAATGGTTTGAGTGTAATGGAAGTAATTTTTTATAAGGAATCTTCAACTCCTAAAACACATTTCAGTAACTCTTAAGAGGATTACCTTCCTTTTCTCTTCATAGGTCCATTCTTATCGGGTGTTTAATGATGAGAGGCAAGACTTTTTGGTGAACTTATCTCATGGACTGATTATGGTGGTGGAATGTTTTTCTGAGTATAAAGTTAACGGTTACTGATTTCATACCAAGGCTAGAAATGAAGGTAAAGCAACATATAATTGTGGCGTGTGTGTCAAAGGAGTTAGCGAAGGTGATGAAGTACCAGGGGATTATTACGGTACACTTCACGAAATTATTCGTGTTGAATTTACGGTGAGCCAATTAAAAAATGTGTACTTTTTAATTGTGAGTGGTTTGACCTGAATGTTCCTCGGGGGTTACGTTATCCAAAATTTACCCCATATCCCGAGGTTAATCATACCAGACGGTACAGAAAATTTGACCTATTCATATTTGCTGATGTTGCAACCCAAGTGGTATATGTTAAGTACCCTGAGGGGATATTAGAAAAAGCGAATTGGTGGGTAGCTATACCAAACAAACCTCGCGATGCTCCTAAAGATAAGGACAACCTAGAACTTTCCTATCAACAATTAGGAATAACAACCATGAATGAGGATAATTTAATAGTTACCACATTAGTCGATGAAACTGCAGAAGCTGATGATGTTGATAGCCATGATTGGGGTGGTGATCATGATGGGAATGGTGAACATGATGATGGTGATGAAGAGGATGAAGAAGGTGAATGGGAGGATGAAGATGAAGACATTGATGATGACGATGATGACAATATGGCATTCCAAAGTGGTGATGATGACGATGACGATGTGTCCCACCATAATTGATTTAATCTTTTCAGTGTATGGATATTTATGCATGTGTATGTAATTTTTTCTTAATTACAAACTCAGAAAAACAATTGTTTGTATGTACTGTACTGACAATAGTATGAAAACTTGTGCGGTTGCATTTTTTTTGTTGTTGTTTGTTAGATGTCTGGACTCAATGGTGGACGTGGCCGTGGTCGAACGGTCAGGAATGATGCGGGTAGAGGAGTACCACAACCGACCCCACAATATGATCCTGCTGATCAAAACTATGAAGCAAACACCTTTACTGGAATGTTTGGAGGTTTCCTTGATCCAACTCAACCATTCAGAAATTATTTTGATAGTATGAATGAGCAACCCCATACGCAACCACCTTTGCTTGGTGCGGCTATGCGACCACCAATTCAACCTAATATTTCTTACATGGGTAGTGCTTCATCTACTCCATTACTTTATCAACAGTTTGGCACTGTTAGTCCACATTTCAACAGTAATCAGTTTATGGGGCAACCTAGAATGCCAAGTCACTCAATGCACAATGAAGGGGTCCAAAATGAAGGGGTAGGAAGAGATAGGCACAGTCCTGCATCGGAAAGTGACACAGCGAGCACCAATAATAAGATATATTTACAACCTGATGGTGACACGTAAGTTCATTGTAAAGTTTGTAACTTTTTCAGTAATCATATTTTTTTAGTACATACAGTAATTACTGTTAACAAATTCTTTTTTGTTCTTAGTTTTGTTCCATATCAGGGTGTAGTTCAGAAAATTATCGAAAGCTTTGCAAGTAAATACCCACGTCCTTGGACCACGTTGGGGGAAGTTTCACAATCTCAGAGAGACATTTGGTTCAATGAGTTCAAGGTTAATTATCTGTACAATGAATTTGAATTGAAAGTCGTAATTAGATTGTTTGGAATGTTTAATTACTAATATATATACTTCAACTTTGGCACAGAAATACTACTACTGGTATCCAGATAATGAAACTCAGATACGGCGTAACTTTGAGTACAGAGGGGCAACTTGATTCAGGAACATTCTAGGATACGTCAGGAAGTACAACAAAAAACTAAAGTGGTTACCGCCTAGTATTTGGAATGACATGCTTAAACATTGGAGTGACGATGACAAGTTCAAGAAATTGAGTCAACAAAATAAAAAGAAAAGATTGAGTGATGTTGAAGGTTTTGGTCCTTCGTAACATACATGTAGCTCAATTCCGATTAGTGAAAGAAAAAGACGTCTGCTAAAAAATGTGATTATTAATAAGCATATTTCTTATATGTAATGTATGGTATGGATTGAGGTTCTCGCATATCGTCCTTGTTTATATTTAATTGCTGGTTACTTTTTTTTCCAGGCCCAAACATTAGGTAAGGAACCCACGTGCGAGGAATTGTTTAAGGACACTCACTGCAAGGTGAAAGACAAAACTTTTATGGATAAAAAATCTGCAAAAAAATATGTAAGTTTAACACATTTTATTTACAGATAATTCATATATTATACTTGTAGGTTTAGTATAAAATAATTTTATTATTTACAATTTTCAGGAGGATCATCATAACAAATGGCAGGAGTACTCCCTAGCTGCAACTCAAGGGAGCTCTCAATTGGCACCTATGACTCAAGAGGAGTTTTGGATTAAAGAAAATCTCGACAAGAAAGGTCGTGCATACGGTTTTGACACGGAGGGGGTCAAGTTAAAGAAATCAGCTACTATTGTAGCTGCACGTCACTCATCAGCTGAGCATTTTGATCCAAGACAGCAAGCACAACTCCTCAATGAGAGCATAACCAAGCAAGCAGAGGGTATAACTCAAATAGTCAAGAAATAGGGGAAGACAGAGCGCATGCTGAAAAAAGTTTTAAGACTTTTTAAATATCAAAGTGCAGGCTCCTCCAACATCAACTTGAATCCTGACGATGAAGAGGACTCCGAAAATGGCAATGACGATAATCTCACAAATTTATCTGACTCTGATTAGTTTAGTAATTTGCGTGTACATTCAAAACAATGTCGCACTTAATATTTAATTTAGCACATTTCTTTTGACAGATATACATAAAGTACTTATTACATGCGTACGTATTACATTTCTTAAAATTTTTTCTTTTTGGGTTTTCAAGCTTCTAAAAAAAAATTTTCTTTTTAGGTTTTCAAGCTTCTAAAAAAAAAATTTTTCTTTTTTAGATTTCGGGTCCAATTTTTTTTTTAAAATTTTTTTTGGGGTTTCGAATCAAATTCTTTCAAAATTTTTTCTCAAAATGGCAGAAATTTCCGACCGGTTTTCCGATGGGAATGTCCGTCGGAAATTTCGTCGGAAATTCCTGCCATTTTTCGCCGCCGCAGGCAAGTGTCCGATGGGTTTCCGACGGACTTTTCCCGTTGGAATTTCCGTCGCAACCCGTCGGATTCCGTCGGAATAGTTTCGACAGTCTCTAGTAACTAGACCATAACTTCCTCTACACAAGTCAAAATCCCATCATTCTAAAGGCATAGCGTAGAGGATGCCTTGATCTATCTATCCTACAAATTTGATGATTTTTAGCCCAGCGTATCAATGGGAGAAAATTTTTAAAGTAACATATATTTATCTGTCCTTCACAGTGGCAGGTTCTCATCAAGCCTCATTTCAAGACCCAATTTTTTTACTTAACATCCATGTTCCTCATGCCATGACTCGTTATCCATGAATTTTGACAATGTTAATCCCATCCCAAGTCATCCAAGTCACAAAAGATGTTAAAATTCATGTTAAGAACACAAAAAAAATATCTCCATGTACTTACCTTGATGTAAACCCGAAAAAGTAGTAATGAAATCATCTCCTTTTTTGAGGTTCGAATATGAAAACCATGCAAAGCTCTCTTTAAAACTCATTCCTTGAATTTCAAAATAAAATCACACAAAGAAAATAATAAGTGCTAAAGTTTTGGGTGTAAAGAAGAGCACGGGACTAAGGTTGCACCCATTCATCACGTGTTTCTTACCAAGGGAGAGGAGAGGGAGGTGGTGGCAGTGGAGTGCCGGTGGTGGGGGTGGTGGCCGGCATGGCTGAGACGCGAGAGAGAGAGAGAGAGAGAGAGAGAGAGAGAGAGAGAGAGAGAGGGAGAGAGGGAGAGAGAAGTTCGTGCGGTAGCTCCAGTCGATAAGCTACTTCCTCAACTCTTTGTATGACTAGGTACGGCCCGACGTACCTTGGGCTAAACTTTCCTGCCATCCCAAATCATGCAATTCCCTTTGTCGAAGAAATTCGGAGGAATACTTTATCCCCTACTTGAAACTCAAGGGGCCTATGCCTTTAGTTAGCATAGGTCTTCTGGCGACTCTGGGAAGCTCTCATTTGCTCCTGGATTACCCTTATTTTATCCGTGGTAGTTTGGATCAACTCCGGCCCAATAGTCAAAGCCTCATCAATCTCCTGCTAACAGAGTAATGTTCTACACTTCCTCCCATATAGTGCTTCGTACGGGGCTGTGCCAATACTTGCGTGGTAGCTGTTGTTGTAAGAGAACTCAATCAGTGCTAGCTGCTCGTCCCATGCACTTTTAAAGTTTAATGCACAGGCTCTTAGCATATCTTCTAATGTTTGAATAGTGCGCTCCGTCTGTCCGTCCGTAGCAGGGTGGAATGCAGTACCAAAGTGCAGCAACATCCCAAATGCTTCCTAGAGCTTCTGCCAAAAACCCTACTGAAAACTAGTGTCCCGATCTGATACGGTAGAGCTAGGTACCCCGTGTAGCCATACTATCTTCTCGAGGTATGCTCGAGCTACTTGGTCCAGGGTCCAAGTATTTCTAATGGCTAAGAAGTACACTGTTTTTGTGAGCCTATCCACAATAACCCAGATTGTGTTATTCTTTTGTTGAGTCAAAGGTAGACCCACCACGAAATCCATGGCTATCGAGTCCCACTTACATTCGGGAACTTCCAGAGGTTGCAAGAGTCCCGTTGGTTATTGATGCTCTACCTTCACCCTTTGATAGGTTAGGCACTTTGCCACGTAATCGGCCACTTTCTGTTTCATATTACTCCACCAGAATGCCTGCTTTAGGTCCTCATACAACTTATTTCCCCTAGGGTGTACCGAGTGTGGAGTGTTGTGACCCTCGTCTAAGATTTTCTTCTTGAGTGCATCTATGGCTGGCATACACACCTGGTTATGAAACCGAATGATGCCATCTCCATGAATTATAAACCCGGGTTCCTTTTCCACTAATATTTCCTCCCTGATTTGCTCAAGTTGGGGGTCCGTAGCCTGAGCTATCCGAATCTCTTTAACAAGTGTCGGCTGCACTTCTAGGGTTCATAGCATAGGCTTTGCTCCTGGGGTAATCACGTTGAGTTCTAACTTCTGAAATTCTTCACACAACTCATTCAGAAGCGCTAGTAAGCAGCTTAGTGCTAGATACGGCCGGCGACTCAACGCATCCGCCACCACGTTGGCCTTCCCGGGATGGTACTGGAAATAGACATTGTAGTCCTTTAGAAATTCCAACCATCTTGTCTGTCTCAGATTCAGATCTTTTTGTGAGAAAAGGTATCTCAAACTTTGGTGGTCGGTGAAGACTTCACAACATACCCTATACAACTAATGCCTCCAGATCTTAAGTGTAAACACGACCACCGCTAACTCTAGGTCATGCGTCGGGTAATTCCGCTTGTGTGTCTTCAATTGTCGTGAGACATAAGCTATGACGCAGCCCTCTTGCATTAGTACACACCCCAAACCACTCTTAAAGGTATCGCTATACACTACGAAATCCTTATCAGTAGTAGGTAAGGCCCATATCAGTGCACTCGTCAGTCTCTTTTTAAGCTCCTGGAATGCCTCCTCGCATTGTTCCATCCACTCATACCTAGTGACCTTCCTAGTTAGGTTAGTAAGCGGGGTGGCAATCTTCAAGAAATTTTGTATAAATCTGCAATACTACCCTGCCAGACCCAAGAAACGCCTCACCTCCATTAGGTTCCTAGGTCTGGGCCAGTTTGTCACAGCCTCTATCTTTTGGGGTTCTACAGACACTCCCTCATTGGATATCACGCGTCCCAAAAATGCCATCTTGTTCAATCAAAACTCACACTTAAGAAATTTGGTGTACAACTCATTCCTTCTTAAGACTTCTAGGGCTATCCGTAGATGGTGATTATGTTCCTCGGGGATCCTCGAGTAGATTAGGATATCATCTAAGAACACCACCACGAATTGATCCAAGTAGGGTTTGAAAACCCTGTTCATAAGGTCTATGAATGCTGTCGAGGCGTTGGTGAGGCCAAAGGGCATCACCACAAACTCATAGTATTCCTATCGGGTACGAAAGGTAGTCTTGGATATATCCTCATCCTTGATTTGAGGTTGATGGTACCCTAAATGAAAGTCTATTTTAGAAAAGGTCCCCGCACCCCGTAACTGACCAAATAGGTCACTATCCTAGGCAGAGGGTAACGGTTCTTGACCGTTATTTTGTTTAGCTCTCGGTAGTCTATACACAGTCTTAGGGTCCCATCCTTCTTCTTCACAAATAAAATTGGGGCTCCCTATGGGGATATACTAGGCCGGATATACCCCTTCTCCAAGAGTTCCTCCAACTGTGTCTTTAATTCCTTCAATTCTGCTGGGGCCCTTCGATAAGGTGTCCTAGAGATAGATGTGGCTCCACGGATCAGGTCAATATAAAACTCCACCTCCCTAAGGGGTGGCATGCCAGGGATTTCATCAGGAAATACATCTTGAAATTCCTTCATCACGGGGATGTCCTCCAGGGAGGATTCCGCACCTTCGGTTTTCACTACGTGACATAGGAATTCCTCGCATCCTTTGCCTAATAACTTGCGAGCTTTCATTACCGACATCAATTTCACTCCCATTCTGGGTCTTTGGCCCCTATGCACTACCTTCGCCCCATTGGGCCCCTTCAAGTTGATTTTTCTTCTTGGGAAATCTATCTGAGCCTAATGATTAGCTAACCAGTCCATCCCCAAGATAATCCAAAAATCAATTAACTCAAACCCGTATAAGTTTGCTAGAAACTCACATTCATACGTTCTAATAAGGCAACCCATCGTATAGTTACTCACACGTTATGGTCTTCTCATCAGGGAGAGTCACAAATAACAATGGAGATTTATGGGTGGGGATTAGTCCTAATATCTCAACCAGCTTAGTAGAAATAAAGGAGTGTGTGGCACCCGAATCAAACAAAACATCTACCAGCTAAGTTAGGAGATAGAAAGTACCCATCACAACATTAGGAGCACCCTTTGCTTCCTCCTTTCGCATTACATAGACTCTTTCTCCATTGTTTTGAGGCGGTTGGTTGGATGGTCGGGTTTGAGCTTACTGAGGCACCCGATTTTACTGATTGGGGTAGGCCGCCTGCTCTCCCTTGTTCTGATATAGTTGTTGGGGTCGCTGGCCTTGCCCTTGACCCTGGCCTTGCCCTTGTCTAATAGGAGGTGAAGGAAGTAGGCAGTCCCAAACTTGATGCTGAGGGCTTTCATAATGAAAGCACCTCTTCACCAAACGGCATTCTCTGGCATAGTGGCCTAGCTTCCCACAAGCGTTGCAGGTTACCTTTGCCCGAGTATTAGGGTGCTGGCCTCCCCGATTAATACCGTTCGGGTACTGATTCTCAGTAGGTCGATGATATTGCTCTTGTGGTTGGAAGTTGCCTCGGTTATCCCCCTTCTTCTTAGTTCCCCGCTGCTCATTGAAATAGTTACTCCGCTCTTTCATCGCTCTCTCAACATTGACCGCAGTGTCATATAGGTCAGCGTAGAAAACGTACTGATGTACTGACATTCTCTCTTTGATGGTCGGGTTCAACCCGGCCTCGAACCAGTTCATCTTCGGCTTTTCATCAGCTACGAAGGCTGGGGTAAATCATGAGAGCTCTATGAATTTGGAGGCATACTCGAGTACACTCATGTTCCCCTGCTGCAGTTTCATGAACTCGCCCTCCTTGGCCTTTTGGAGCAAGATAGGATAGAAATGATCCTTGATCATTTCCTTAAACTTGTTCCAACCAAATCCGAGTTCATATTTTCTCTGTGGCCCACTATAAGTCAGCCTTGTCCTTCAAATAGAACACAGTGAAACCCACCTTCCACTCCTCAGGGTATTAGAGTGTATCGAACAGCTTCTCCATACCCCTAATCCAGACCTCAAAAGTCTTAGGATCAGGAGTGCCATTATAGGTGGCTGGGTGACGGCTCGCAAATCTCTTAAACATATAGGAGTTATCCTCCTTAGCCTTTTTTTCCCGAGTCTCCATTAGCCTCTGCAGCTGCTCGTTCTGGAGTCACAGCTACTTCGCTTGTTTCTGCAGCATCTCCAATAGCAATAAGTTGGTGAGTTCAACTCCAGTGGGCGGATTGGTCTCGTTCATCTAGCTGCGAGACCCATTTCTCATTCCTTGGCGCAGGGCCCCCAACCGTTCCCGGAGGGCAGACATGTTAGCCTCCTGATTCCCAGGAGCTCTCGCAGCATGGTGAGATCAAGTTTAAGATTCATTGTTGTTTCCCGCAATGCTGTTCTGAAAATAAGTTGGGTTTAGTTCCCTTCCTAATAGCTCATTTCCTACTTACTATCGGGGTTCAACAATATAATACATACTAGTGCATCAGACAACATTTGACAGCCATTCGATCTCAGCATTTCGCCATATCTATGTGGTATAATCACCACATCATGTACTCATACAGTTCACATCATGCAGACATCATGTCCATATATTTCACATCTTTCACAATAGAAAACGCTGACATTCAGCTAATTCAGGGAAATTTTATTGCATAAAAAAAAAATCCAACATCATAAGTGCTCCACACTAGTACTTTTCGTTATATCATAGTTTATAACTTTATTAGCCATAGTGGCTTGACGACAGAATCAAAAAGGCAACTAACAATGCTGCCCTAACAAAACAAGAAAGAACCACTAGCCTTTTAACTGCTATAAACTGCTACTGGTCGGCAGCGTCTAATGGGTAAGTACCCCTACACATCTGACCGCATTTGCCCGCTTCCAGCAAGCCGTCCCGGTCACAAACTCGCCCCTTGTCTTCGCAGAATCAAAATCTATCTCTACTCCCAAGCTCTCGGGTACACCGATTTGGTCATCCTGCATAAGGCACTCCCTCCTTTCTTCTTCATGGTCTCCCCAGAGACTCTCTCTCTCGATCTGCTCTGTCTCGCACTCACTCGAATCTCCCTTGAGGTCTTCACTTCCCATCAGCTGTCCCTCATTCACCTCGGAATCTTCCTTGGGGTCCTCCTTAGGATCTTCCTCCTCCATTGATTCCCCCTCGCTCGGGTCCTTCGCGGGATCTTCTTCCTCCATGGGTTCCCTCCCACTAGGCTCTTCCTTAGGGTCCTCCTCAGGGTCCTCCTCGAGATCTTCCTCCTCCATGGGTTCCCTCTCACCAGGGTCTCCCTCAGGGTCCGCCTTCTCTATTGGTCCCGCCTCAGTAGAGTCATCTTCTTTTTCTTAGAGTCTCCCTCCGTATTTGTAAGCTCATCTCACGG
>JAKOGI010000949.1:350000-356964 GCA_029747015.1 Carnegiea gigantea
ATACTTAATTAGAGAGAGGACCATCTTAAAATGACCCTAGTCATTAGGTAAGGAATGGATCATGGTATGAATGTTTTAGTGCAATTAACTTTGTCATTTCGTTCCAAGTTACCCGAACACTTAACACACATTGAAATATTCTAAAAAAAATTCTCGATTTATCATCAGAGAGGATATGTCAACCTCAAGAATATTTCAAGAAAGTTCAACATATATCCATAAATTTATGAAAATAAATTTAATTATTTTAGGCATAATTTTACATATTTAACAAAATTCTAAAAAAACGTGTTTTTTAAGAAATTTCAATGTCCTCTCACCTAACGTATTCAAGCAGGGTACATATATAACTTTTATATGCAATTTGGAGATACAGCATATGAAACATATTCGCATTATATGTAACATAATATTCATGAATTTCAATCATGCATATATATATATATATATATATATATATATATATTATCTATATATATATATATATATATATATATATATATATATATATATGTATATAGGTATGTACATATAGCATGAAATTCGATTGAAAACAAAATGAGCTAAATATCATGTAGATTTCTCATAATATTTTCATTTAAAATTATTCTGAATGATATCAAATCAACATGCTCATATCTCTCATAAAATTCAACAAAATCAAGTATGCCCAAATAAAAAAATTTTCTAGGAATCACATAATATTTAATTCTGAAAAAAAAAGGATATCAAGCACACAAATATATAGTCACAAAAAGGGAATGTTCGAGAAATCTCATAAGAAATTTCAATCAAATTACATAATTCATAAGTCATATACTATCTCAAAAACTTTATTCTCAATCAACCCCTATGGTCAACTGATCAACCCTTGCGATCAACCACATGTCAACAATCAAGCTCAATCACAATCCCTTTTGACCCTTTTAAATAAAATTTTAATAAAAAAATTTTTTTTTTAAAAGGAAAAGGACCATCTTCAAGATCAAGTGCATGGCATGTGATATGGGGCGGGCGCTCAACCGAAACCTAGCTACGACCCAACAGGCCAGGGAAATGCATCCTATGACCTACCATGCGAAAAAAGCCCTTTTCGCTCAAATTGATCGAACTCAACTATTGGAATTCAGCCCAAACATATTCTAGGATTGTTTTGGACAATCAATTTGTGAAATCCTCGGCAAAAACAAGCCAAACAACGAGTTTTAGTGTCCGAAATATGTGCAGCAACGCTGGCAAAATGTTCACAAATTCCCAAAAACACAATGCACTTTTGAAATTTATGGAGGTATTCCAGTTGAAATTGTTTGGCCAATATGATGCATCATCTAATTTTGAAAATGAATTATAGAAAATGATCAAAAACATGTTCAAAAATATATGAACCCTAACCCTAAGTTTCAAAATTGCCAGCAAAATTTTGGCCAAAATCCAGCGTATTAGCGGCCGCTTTTAGAAGGCTTTTGTTCATAATAATGGGCAACTAGAACCCCAAAATAATTTCAATAGATAATGGCCAAGACTGATCAAAAAAGGATCAAAAATGGGTTCGAAGGCGCGAACCCTAACCCTAGGTTCGACGGGAATCGTTTGTAAAAAATCAGCCCAAAAATAAGCGAAATTGCATCGAATTCTCGAGTGTTCTAGACAAAATCACAAGCTAAACATGAATTCTTCATTAATTGAGGAAAAATTTGTCCAAATCTAACCCAAAAACGAGTAAACACTAGGTTTGAAAGGCACGAACCCTAATCATAATGGGAATCTTTGCCAAAATGCAGGCAAATTTTTGATCACATTGACTAATACACTTAGGGGTTTTGGTCTAAATGTAATGGCTAAGGCAATCCATGTACCAATTAGGGCTTCGAATGCGATAAACCATGGAATTTCATTCCCCAATTATTCACGATATAATCAACAAAATTATGCGTACAATATGTCAAGTTAAAGCTCTTTTCAAGCTCTTTCAGAATCCATAATTCTACGAAGGTTCATCAAGGATTTGCACATAAAATAATAGGATGAAGTCTAGAGCATAAAAGCAAACAAATCGAATTATAACCTAATCTTAGGCATGAATTTTAAGAAATCTCTACAAGTAACCCAACCAGAAAACAAGCTGATTAGCTCTGATACCAATGAAGGAACTAATCTATCAAATTAACTGTAGACAGATTTACATTAATCCTATAGCAAAAGACGATCGAATCTTAGCTTCCAATCACTGGTCGAGGAAGGAACTTACTATACAGAGGATCTTCATGATCCAATAGCTGAACAAGCCTAGATTTTGTTCAGAAAACTCTCTTTAGAGAACACTTGATGTTACTGATGTCTCTCCAATTAGACTGATCCGTTTTTGATATTAGATGGATAGTCGAGGAACTAAGGTTTATGAGATAGCTTAAGTCGTCGGCCTACTGTGCTTATTCGGCTCACACCCCTTACGGGCGTATCACGCCCTAAGTCCAACACTAATTATGTCCAATCTCGTATATCCACATATCCATCGAATCATTCTCATCTCCACTACCATCAACCTCTAAGTTGAGTCTTCTTGATCGACCAGCACCCTGAACTATATAACAAAGATAGTCTGACTACCATACGATAGACTTTCTCTTTCAATCCTATAATAATTTTCCTATTACACAATACTCCACAAGCATTCCTCCATAATACGTTGATTAATATCCTTGTCATTATATCCTTTCTCCTCAATGACACCTCAGTACCTAAACTTCTCGGCCCTTGATATTGCCACACCACCCATGGTTATGCCTTTTTTACCCATCCTAATCACTGAATCCACATCTTAAGTATTTAGTTTTTGATTTGCTCAGTTTAAATCCCCTACACTGCAAAAATGCAGCGAATCTCCGACGGAAAAAGCGACGCGAAATACAGACGTCGGAAAATATCAGAGGGTCCGACGGAAAAGCATACAGGGCCCGACAAATATCAGATTTTCCGACGGAATTTCCGACGGAATCATTTTTCGAAGAAAATTCCGACGGAATTCCGTCGGATTCCGTCGGAAAATCCGTCGGTTTCCGTCGGACAAAATTGTGGATCTCGAGGCAAAGCGTTCGGGTGCGTTTTAAATGTTGGGGAGGGGGTTTGTTTGGCGGGCAAATGCAAATTTAGAGAGAGAAGGAGTGTGGAAGAGAAAGAGAGAGAAGAGAGAGAGAGAGTGAAGGTTGAAGGTGTTGGTGATCGGAAAAGTGATCGGTAAGTTATTTTTTTTTTAATATGTGGTTTAAAGTTGAAATAGTTAAGTTAGTTGATGTTTTTTACGTTTTTTAATTTTCGAGTGCGACCGCTGCCGCCCCCCCGCCGCCGCCGCCGCCTCGCTGCTATGCCTCGCGCCGGTAATACGTTCGATTTTTCGGTGTTGAAGTTTAGTAGAATTGTTGCGTTTTAAAATTATGTTAATTTGATATGTGATGTTTATTTTTGTGAATTTTAATCTAAAAGCAAGCATGTTTGTTTAGTTTGATGTGATTAGTTAGTCATTTTAAAATGTTAACTATGTTAAGCATGTGTAATATGTTTTGTTGATGCAAATAATTTCAGTAAAATGAGTTCGTTTATTATAAAATGTTAGATATGTTAGTCATGTATGATTTTTGAAGTATGTTTAATTTTCTTGTTATTTTTGTGAATTTATGTATGTATGTTAAGTATATATTAATTTAAGCTTGGTGAGTATGTTAATGGTAATTTTTTTTGTTTGGTTTTGTTTAATTAGATGAGGTGTGAAATCGGTGGTTTAATTTGTGATTGATGTTTAATGAGGCCTATGTGGGAAAACAATATTATTATGTGAAATTAATTATTTTTAGTATATATGTTTAATTACATTAATTGTTGTATTTGAGGTTTTGTGAGAATTTTTTATGATAAGGAAAAAGTATTATGTAATTCTAATTTAATTAAAATGTGATGTATGTTGCTTTGAATAATTAAAAAGTATGTGTAATATGTGTAATAATTCTAATTTAATATATGTTTTGTTTTGGTAAATGGTTTAATAATGTTAAGTATGTATTTTTTTCAATTTGTTGTGTATATTAATTTTTGGTGAGTATGTGGATAATATTCTTTTTTTGAGACATGGTTAATTTTTCATATGATTTGGTTGGGTTAATATCAAATTTATTTTTTCGTAACATATGGATGTGTATTATGTTAAATTTTAATTTTATTGGTGAAGTGTATTTATTTGAATAAGTGGAATAAAATATGAGAAGTATGTACATTTATAATTATTATATAATTATTATGAAATGTTGAAGTATATTAGACATGTGTAATGTGTTTTGTTTTAGGGAATACTTTAAATTTTCTAAGTATGTTTGTATTTTGTTTGCTTTGTGATATATATTAATGTTTTGCAAGAATGTGAAGTGTATGTGGTTTTTCGGTATATTAAGTATATATTCAGGTGTGTTAAGTGTATAATAATTGAAGTTTGCTCATTATGTTAATTGTATTATATGTAATTAAATTGGTTTGGATTTATTTATTTGACTGAAGTACGAAGTAATAATTTCATTTGTGTTTGATGCTTGATTATATTTATTTTTACAAATAATATGTAGTGATATGAATTTTTGGTTGAATTGTTTAAATATGTTAAGTATGTTTAATTTTTGTTTAAGTTTGTTAAGTGTGAAATAAATTATATAATTTATGTTTGACGCTTAATTAGGTGGGTTATGATATGTTTAATAGTTTTTGTTAAATATATTCATTTTATGTAATTCATATATATATGTTGAACTGGTTAAATACATTTCTAAAAGATTTTTATTACAATTAATTGTAGTTTACGTACCAATTAAGAAAATCATATTAGCAACATATCGATGGGCCGTTGCATCTTCAATGGATGTATAGAAGAAGAAATCCTAATGGACATGAACTTAGAGATGAGTGGTTGATGAGAGTTAATATGTTTGATGAATTTGCACGAAATCAAGAGGAGTACAAAATTAATGGAGTTTATAGATGTCCATGTGTCAAGTGCAAGAATATGCAATATTTTGCACCTGACATTGTAAAGTCTCATTTGTGAAGAAAGGGATTTGTGAAGAATTATTGGTATTGGACAAGTCATGGGGAAGAAGATAATTCGGAAGTAGGGGGTGCAAGTAGTTCACATTCTATGAATTTTTATTATGATCACAACGATCATAATCATATGGAGAACATGGTGCATGCTGCCTTCTAAGCTAATGAAATGAACATGAGTAGCCATCATGACGTAAATTCTGAGACTTTTTACACTATACTTGAATCTACCCAGGGACCTTTGTATGAAGGGTGTAACATAACTGAACTTGAAACATCTGTGAGGCTACTTAGCATTAAATCGGGGCACAACATGTCTCAACGTTATTTCAATGAAGTTGTTGGCCTGATGAAAGATATATGCCCTTCTGAAAGTGGCATTCCAAAAAATTATCATTAGCAGCTCAAAAAAGTGAGAGATTTGGGTATGAATGTTCAGGAAATTGATTGTTGTCCGAATGGTTGCATGCTTTATTATAAATAAGATGAGGGTTTGTCCGCATGCAAATTTTGTGGACATACAAGATAATTTCCAAAGAAATCCAACCAACGAGGTCGTAAGGATGTTTCATATGCAAAAATGTACTACTTATCTTTAATCCCGAGATTACAATGACTGTATGCCTCAAAAAAGACTTTCGTCCATATGAGATGGCATCATGAGCATCACCAAGAATCGGGTGTTCTCCGACATCCGCCGGATGGTTTAGCTTGGAAGCATTTTGACCAAAAGTATCCAAACTTTGCAGCAGAGCCTCGGAATGTGAGGTTAGGTCTTTGTGCTGATGGTTTCACACCATTTTCCATATCTGGAAGATCGTATTCCATGTGGCTAATTGTGGTTACACCTTATAACTTACCTCCAGAAATGTGTATGACTACTCCGTACATGTCTTTAAGTTGTATTATTCCGGGTCCAATAAATCCGAAGAACAGGATTGATGTGTACTTGCAACCCTTAATTGATGAGTTAAAAATGTTGTGGGACGTTGGGGTAGATACATATGATGTTTCATGCGGGGAAACTTTTAGATTGCATGCTGCATTGATGTGGACAATTAATGATTTTCCCGCGTATGGTATGTTATCCGGTTGGAGTACTCATGGGTTGTTAGCATGTCCGGTTTGTATGCATCAAAATTGTGCATTTCAGTTACAGCATGGCCAAAAGCCATCTTGGTTCGATTGCCATCATCGGTTCTTGCCTCGCAATTATTGTTTTAGAGCTAATAAAGTTACTTTCCGCAAAGGAAAGAGCATACACATTGGCCCTCCCTGAAGGATTTCTGGGGAGATGTTGTCTGATACAGTATCAACTTGACCTAAAGTAACTACAGATATTAATTTTCAAATTCCAGGATTTGCGAAAAATGAACATAATTGGACAAAGCAGAGTATCTTTTGGGAGTTGCCGTATTGGAAGCATCAACTCTTGATGCATAGCCTTGATGTGATGCATATTGAGAAAAATTTCAGTGAAAATATTATAAACATAGTGATGGATGTTTCGGGAAAAACAAAGGATGATATCAAAGTAAGGATGGATATGTCTATTCTGTGTAGTAGGCAAGAGTTGGAGTTGACTACAAGAGGGTCAACTGAGAGATTGTGTAAGCCAAAAGCCAAGTTCACACTATCGTTACCTCAAAAAAGGGCTGTCTGTCAATGGTTGTGGGAGGTTCATGTGCCTGATGGTTATTGTTCTAATGTGGGCAATTGGGTGGATCCATCTAACACAAAGTTGCAAAATATTAAAAGTCGTGATCATCATGTGTTTTTGGAGAATCTTCTTCCAATAGCTTTTGCTGCTCTTCCGGATGATGTGTTGGGACCCTTGGTCGAATTGAGTGAATTTTTCAGGAACCTATGCTCCAGTGAGTTACAT
>JAKOGI010000950.1:0-140000 GCA_029747015.1 Carnegiea gigantea
ATATATATATATATATATGTATGTATAAACTCTTCTTCCTCTCTGGGAATCCCCAGCTATGGTAAGGGGGGAAAGAGGGCGACCTATGGCAAATGTAAGCATTGAAAGGGCATATCTCAATGGCAATATACGTGGAAGCAATGATCAGACACCAGAGGGTAGTCCAAGGGAAGCCCAGGATCAAAATCGGGCAGAATTGAATGCAACCATAACGTGAAGTCAGCAAATGGAAGGAATGGGGCACCAAGCAGAGACTCCTATACTGAATAAGATAATTAATCATCCTATATGCACTTATGCTTCACTAGTTGACCCAGCGGAGGGCACAACCTTGAAGTGCATACCTATGGCAGAGATTGATGGACAAAAGTGTTCAAAAATAGACAAGACTGATGTATTGTCTGAAGCGGAATACTGGTCTACAGCAGTAATCTGTGGTGTGGTTACTTGAAGGATATGTGCGACGTATTTGGAGTAGAAAAAGCATAGATAACGTGGTGATGGCCAGAAAAGGGGTCATCAGATTCATAAACATGCAGGATAAGTTAGATGTAACTCAAAGACGGGTCTGTTTCTTCGATAAGAAACCCTTTATAGTGAAAGCATGGAAAGAAACCCTAAGTATAGATACCAACTCACTTTAATCGTTGCCGATTTGGGTACAATTCCTTGAATCGGATATCAAATATTGGGGTTTAGAGAGCCTGAGTAAGCTGGGAATTATGTTAAGCACACCGATCAAGACAGATAGAACAATAAAAGAGAAGGCAACTATCAAATATGCAAGGTTGCTCATAGAAATGTCATTAGTAGGACCATTTCCAGAGTATATAGACTTTGTGAATGATTGGGAGGTGGTGGTAAGACAAAAAGTTCATTATGAATGGAAATCAATACATTGTAACCAATATCAGATGTTGGGGCATGAGGAGCAACACTGCAGGAAAAAGAATAAAGTAAGGCAGGAATGGAGGGTGGTAATACGAGAGGGAGGAATTGAACCAATACAGCAGGAAGAAGAGATACAATCACCAGCATACTAGGAAGAACGAGAAGGCTTCATAAGGCTAAGAAGATATGTTCCTAGAGCAGTTTAGCAGCAAAATGATATATCCTAATCACCATTTAACAACACATTCCAGGTCCTATTAGAAGAAGAGGTTGAGACAGGAGTGGCTAGAGAGGGAGCAAGACACCCCAATGGATAGCGTCCTCACCTGGAACATAAGGGGCTTAAATAACCCAAATAAACAAGAATACATAAAAGAGTTCTTGTCTAAGTAGCAAGTGGGATTAGTAGCTTTATTGGAAACTAAGGTCAAATAGAAGAACATAGCAGAGGTTGCTACAAGATTGTTTACAGGTTGGAATTAGTGCATAAATGTGGATTTTAATCCAAAAGTGAGGATCTGGGTAGTATAGAAAGAGAAAGCCTATAAGGTACAGATAGTGACTACAATAGAACAGATGATGCATTGTAGAGCCACACAACAATCTTCTCAAAAATAGTTCCACATTATATTTGTGTATGAATTGAATAGTATAGCACAGAGACAAGCACTATGGCAGGATTTGAAAACAATAGCAAGTAATATGCAAGAGGTATGGTGTGTAAAAGGGGATTTTAATGCAGTACTGCATCTAAGAGACAGAACAAGGGGAGGGGAAGGCATGGTAACTAAAGATTTTGCTAATTGTCTGGAGGAAAGTGAACTGGCTGAAGTGATAAACATAGGGCTTTCTACACCTGGACTAACAAAACTATATGGTCAAGAATTGACAGGGTATTGGCAAACAGCTATTGGTTCAGAGATATGGAATACACTCATGTAACCACTACTATAGAAGGCCTATCGAATCACACTCCTTTAAAGATTGTATTCCCTACATGTCCAAAAAGGAAAACAAAGTTCATGTTTTGTGAAATGTGGTGCTCAGCAACAATGTCACACTCAGAACAAGGATCCCCAATGATGCAAATTTGTGAGATGTTAAGAAGACTCAGCAGCCCTTTAAGACAGCTAAATAGGGACAAGTATGCAGATATACGTGAACAACAACGGATAGCAAGTAGGCGATTGGAAATTATCCAGGAATAATTGCAAGAGACACCAATGGATGAGGAGTTTATAGTAAAACAAAAGGAGTATAGAGAAAACTACATGAGAATATTACAATCTTCTTTGTCTCTTATAAGGCAATAAAGTAAAGTCATGTGGCTGAATCAAGGAGATCAATGTCCTACACCTTTCATGGGAAAAATAAAACAGAGGCAAGTACAAGCATATGTTATATTCCATAAAGGAGGAAACTGGAAACACAATGGAAGGATTTGGAAATGTTGCCGAAGTAATAACAGCATACTATTAAAAATTATTGGGGAAACAAATGATCTCAAGGGAAACCATTGACAAGGAAGTAATACAAGAAGGACACATGCTACAAATAGAGCACTAACTGCAGCTAATAACCCCTTTCTCAAAGAGATATATAAAAGAAGTAACGTTCTCTATACATCTAGTTAAATCCCCAGGCCCTAATGGGTATAGTAGTAGTTTTTTCAAAGTAGCATGGGCAGCAGTAGCGACAAAAATATATGAGGTAGTTCAGGACTTCTTTGGGACAAGGAGAATGTTAAAACAATGGAATTCAACAAAGATGGCACTGCTACCTAAGGTATTATCACCAACCACAGCAGCTAAATTTAGACCTATATCTTGCTGCAATGTGATCGACAAATGCATTTCCAGATTATTGTGTAGCAGATTGAAATTAGTGTTGCCCAATTTAATTTATCATAGCCAAGGAGCATTTGTAAGAGGGAGAGAACTATTTTTCAATGACCTAATGTGCCAAGAACTAGCAAGAGGGTACTCTAGGAAGAATATATCTTCAAGGAGTATGATGAAGATTGATTTGAAAAAAGCCTATGACTCAGTTTATTGACAAAGTGTAGAAGAAATCCTGACCAGCCTCAAATTCCCTAACATTTTCATAAAATGGGTAATGGCATGCATAACCGCACCCACAATTACTATACATATGAATGGGGATGATTTTGGCTATTTTGAAGGAGAAAGAGGACTGAGGCAAGGGAAGCCCTTATCCCCTTTGCTATTTGTATTAGTTATGGAGTATTTATCCAGGCTATTCAATAGAGCAAGCAGGAAACAGGAATTCAAACTACATCCCCAATGCAAAAAGTCTAGGTTGGTCCATCTTATATTTGTTGATGACCTCATAGTCTTTAATGTTGCTGAACCCAAGACAGTCAAGTATTTGATGGATGCCTTTGATAAATTTTCCAAAGGCACAAGATTGGTAGCAAATAAGGAAAAGTCATATATTGTAATAGGAGAATGTAAGCAGAGCCACAGGGAACAAATACTGTAAATTACTGAATTCCAAGAAGGACAACTACCATTTAGGTACTTAGGAGTACTTATTACTGCCAACAAGCTGAACAAAATAGAATGCAGTGTTCTAATGGAGAAGATCATAAGGAAAATATCCACATGGCCAATAAGGACCATCTCATATGCAGGGAGAGTGGCTTTGACCAATAGTGTTCTGATAGGGGTGTTCAATTTCTAGGCCACTATATTCATATTACCAAAGGGTGCAATTAAAGACTTAGAGAGGCTATACAGAAGCATACAAAAGAATCCCATATATATCATGGGAAGCTACTTGCTAGGCTAAGAGAAATGGAGGGCTGGGGACTAGAAATATGGAGGCATGGAACAAAGCATGTATAGGTAAGTTGGTGTGGGCTATGACGAAAAAGAAAGACCTATTGTAGGTAAAATGGGTACATAAGAGACACATCAAGAACAGCAGCTGGTGGGACTACTCCCCTAGGCAGGATATATGTTGGTATTAGGGGAAACTTTTTAAAGTAAAAGAGGAGTTTAAATGGGGTTGCAGTATAACACACAGGTGGAAATGACATGAGAATACAGAAGAAGAATACAATGTACAAGCTGGGTACAAATAGTATCTAAATAGCATGGAGAAACCAAAATGGACCAGATTTATCTAGTCAAAGCTCAGCCTGCCAAGACACACATTCATATCTTGGCTGCTACTGAGACAGAAACTCTCTGTGAGAAGCAGATTAGCCAGGTACACAAAAGTATCAGCTTAATACCCTATCTATAATCTAGAAGAAGAGACCCTAGATCATCTTTTTTATTCCTATAAAGGAGCAAAGGAGATATGCTATGGATAAGATAGTGGTTGCAATTGGAGGAAAAATAATCCTAGAATGAATGGGCAGATTAAATGCACAAAATCAAGATTAAACCAGTGCAAAAACATGTAGGTTCTGCCACATTCAATACAGTGATTTATCACATCTGGTGGGCAAGAAATCAAATGGTCTTTAGTGGCAAAGAGATGAACTCAGCATATACTCTGAAGCAAGTAAAAGAGCAAGTTATATAGAGAGTCTTGTTTATAGCACAGAAGTCATCAAAATACAAATCTTGTATAGATTAGAAAACAAGGATTACAAGGGGTATACCTCCAGAGAGGGGGGTCACAGTAGATGTACTCAACTTTAAAGATGTGTAAGAATGAATCATTTCTTTTTTAAATATATATATATATATATATATATATACATATATATATATAATATATATACATATATATATATATATATATATACATAAATATATATATATAATATATATATATATATATATATATATCTATAATCTATATATATATATATATATAATAAAAATACAAACATACAATACATATATATATATATATATATATACATATATATATATATATATATAGATAACATACATATATATATAGATATATATATATATATACTATAATATATATATATATTGTAACACCCCCAGCCTCCTTTAGGCCAGAAGCGTTATGCTTTTCTAACTTCTTACTTAATTCCTGGGACGAAACGGGCAGAATTCCCCCTAAAAACTGACCGTTTCCAGGCTAAAAGCCTTACAATAAGTCCCTGTAAATCAACGGAAGCACAAAACATTTAAAACATAGCTCAACGGCCACACGCCGGAGTTCATAACTCAATGAGCCGCTCGCTCGGAGTACACCAACCAGGTTGATTCATGAATAAAGAAGAATTAACAAAACCAGAGTATTAAGATTTATATCCCAAAACATAGCTAAATTAAACCAGGAAGACATCTAACTAACTTGATGGTTGGCTCAGACAGCCGTACAGTGCATTACATGAACTAGAATAATCGTTTACAGACCTTTATAAACTAAGAGTACATTACATGACTTCATTAAACACGTAAGATTCCTTCAAATGAGCACATACGATGCCTTGTAAGCAACAATAGGTTCCTTCTGGACTTATCTGACTCAACTTCTTCCTGTCAGAAAGAAAACCTGGGGAAAAGGGGAAAGAATAGTGGGATGAGCAACCACACGCTCAGTGAGTGTCCCCAACCCCCTTAAAACCAAAACCGTTGCAGGCAATACTATCTTTACTAGTCACATATCACGTTTCCATACTTTATTATCACAATAGATATTTATAGAACCTTTATGGGAGGATCACTAAACATAAACTTCACTTCGACCACTCAGTCATATTTCTAAGTTCCTCAACGACGGAGTTCTTTACTAGCAAGCAGTTAGGCACGTGAGTAAGCATCGAAGGCTAAGTATAAGGATCTTTTCTTTTCATAATATAACTTCCTAATATTCCATTTAAACTACACATGAACCCTCAATCATATGATGTGCATATAAGGTTATCCCTTTTCATAAATACACTTTTCTTGGCATTTCATTCATATAATATACATATCACACACATAAACACATATCAAGCATTTAAGTACCTTTAAACATCATATTAAGCTCTATGACACCCTCGCATGCTATTCACATATCAATGTTCATTCATATAATATACATATCTCACACATAAACACATATTAAGCATTTAAGTACCTTTAAACATCATATTAAGCTATATGACACCCCCGCGTGCTATTCACATATCAACATTCATGGATAAGTACCTTCATTCATGGAGTTTTTAACGTGCTATAACTTTCTTTCTCATCTCATACACTTTAAATTATACAGATTTGTTATGGATAAGAATGATGCCACATAAGATTAGAATCCATGTTCAACCATACTTAAGAATCATTCATAATGCATCCATTGAAAGCTTTCCTTTAATACATAGGCTAAGAATCCACATTCAAACATGCTTGTGGATCGTTTTATAACTCATTCATTGAAAACTTTCTTTTTTTCATTGAAAACGTTTTCTTAGTCTTCAAAGGAAGTTTCATTTCGTTTGGTCGTGTAGCGACCCTTATAAGCTTTTCATACATCATTCCATATAGCCTTTTGGGCTCATAAAAAGAACTTTCTTTCCTTTTTAATCATTTAAAATGGCAAAGGGCCAATTGCTTTTCTTAACTTAGTACGAAAGTACTTCTGGCATAAAATCATTACAGGGTGCTGATTGGGTGAGAACTATTCTCGACCCCATAGTGAGACCTAACGCTCACGCTTAAGCTCTTACTCCCGGGATGGCTACATATAACATATCGGACCATTACATTAGCCCTCGTCAGGGCCTCTAGGGTTTATCCGGACTTATCCCCTAGGTTAACATCATCATATCATATTGTCCGAGCACATTATCTTAGCCACTTAAAGCGTATCGGCCATAACGGCTAATAATTTTGTTGTGTCTTTTGGTAAAATCATTTATCACATAACTCACACTTTTCTAAATCGTTTTAGGGATTCCCCCGTTCAAGCAGGTTCACTCCCAAATACCGTTTGTATAGCGAAAATAGGCCATTGCTTGCTATTAATCATGGCTATTATTAGTTTGAAAACACGAGAAACGTTCTTTGTCAAATCACCACACTTTCACGCATAATGCATCTTAGATATAAAAGGGGAAAGGGATTCACACGTTTCACATTCAAACACTTCATAATCATTTCAACAACACAATGAGCCACACATGGCCTCGCAATCCACACGATTGCGATAATTTCACAACCCGAACTCCCTCCTCACAAGCACCGTACCACAAGACCTCGAACGCTCATGATTCTTTCCTCAAACCATCCAACTACCAACTCGATTCATCGATTCATTAATCACAACATATTATCCTATTAGCTTATAAAAATAAAGGGTGAAGTTTAGGTCCTTACCTGAGCAACCAGCATCATTCAGCGAAGCGTTACAACAAGCGTGCATATAGTCACATTTATTCATAATTTGACAATACTTTATTCAGTAAATCAAGCATAATTCGATTCTAAGCATATGCGATACATTTCAAAGCAACTTTCCTAAGCATGAATGTACAGAGAACAGAGATTCGAGTGAAAACTAAACATATTTCAATAGCTTCGAATTTAATTCGTTTAACATGTATTGGCTAAGCTACTTGATTCGGAGCCAGGCACCCTTCATTTGCCTCGAAAATTAGCTCATTTGCATGCTTTGGTTAATTAATTCGAATAGAAGCTAAACACATTAAAAGAACTTCGATTTTAATCCTTTTTCATATATTAGCGAAATAACTTGAATAGAAGCCAAGCACGTTAATACAACTTCGATTTTAATTCTTTTTCACACGTTATCTCATTAACTTGAATCGACGCTTAACACGTTAATATAACTTCGTTTTTAATTCTTTTTCACATGTTAACTCATTAACTTGAATTGACGCTAAACAAGTTAAATTAACTTCGATTTTAATTCCGTTTTAAACAATAACTCATTAACTCGAATCGAAGCTAAATACGTTAAATTAACTTCGATTTTAATTCCGTTTTAAACAATAACTCATTAACTCGATTCGAAGCTAAATACGTCCATATAAACTCGAATTCACTGTTCACACAAGACTACGGTTTATATACATAATTCACATCGATTCACAATTTCAGGCATGAAACAACCAATTGATTCGAACCTAAGCATGAATAACTTATTTCTTGTCATTTCTAACGAATTTAACAAACCCTAACTTGACATGCAACATCAATCTGCTGAAATTCGTTTGAAAATTAATATTAGTTTAGGAGGCGAGAACACCCACCTGGAATCGCTTCATTACCCACTAAATTGGTAGCAATTCACGCCCAAAATCCCCTTGAACTCGACCCTGGTTCGGCTACCTCCAGAATCCGAAACCCTAGCTTCGACTTAGTGGCAGTTTGGGCTGATTTTGGCTAGAATTCAACCCCCAATTTATAGAGGAGGTAGTGAGGGTTGTGGGCTGCCGGAATCCGGTCCATGGGTAGCGGTTTTCGGGCGTTAGACGCATGTCTGGGTCGGTTTCTGGCCGTGCGACGTGGAGGACAAGGGGTGGGGAGGTTTGAGCGGTGGTTGGCGTGGCTGAGGGGACCGGTCGTCCCCCTTCTCTCGTCGGCGACAGGTAGCGATCGGCGATGAGGGCCACCGGCAACCGTGGCCCCAGAGAGAGAGGGAGAAAGGGAGTGCGTTCAGAGAGAGAGAGAGCGTGCGAAGGAGAAGGGGGGTCGAGGTCTCGGGCTTCTGAGGCCCAACGTGCCCCCCTTCCCTTTTTGTTTTATTTTTCTTTTTTTTTGGCTCAATTAACATCATTCTATTAAACTCCGGTCCCGTACTCGCTAATGGTTAGGCTAAACCGAACTGAAATGACCCACAATGAACATTTCGGTTTAAACTTTGGGAATCGGCCAACTAAAACGAAAAATAATTTTAAAAACTTAGTTTAGTGTTGATTCAAAGGTTTTATAAATAAGTAACATCGATAATAACGTTAATCAAATAATCGTTCTTTTTAATGAATTTAATCGTTAAAAACTCACACAGTTACTAAAAATACGATTTCATAACGTAAAAGCAAGACAGGCAACTTAACGTAAAAATAACGAATGTGGGTCTTACATATATATACATACATACATACATACATATATATATATATATATATATATATATATATATATATATATATATATATATATGTATGTATGTATATGTATATATGTATATATATGTATGCGTGTATGTATGTATATAAGTGTATGTATATATGCATATGTGTGAGTGTATGTATGTGTATAGACACACACACATACATAGACATGGACACACACAGACACACAGAGACACACACACAGAGACATAGACACAGACACACACAGAGACATATAGAGACACACACAGAGACACAGACACAGACACAGACATAGACACACACACACATATATACACACAAGCAGACACACACACACACACACACACACGCGCGCACACACACACACATATATATATGTATGTATGTATGTATGTATGTATGTATGTATGTATGTGTGTGTGTGTGTATGTATGCATGTATATATATATATATATATATGTGTGTTTTTTGGGGGGGTGTGTGTGTATGTTATCTATCTATATCTCTATATATATAGTATATATATATATCATACTATATCTATATATCTCTTCTATATATATGTGTATATATCTATGGTGTATATATACATATACATTATTATATACATATATATATATACCTATATATATAATATATATATATGTATACACACACACACACACACACACACACACACACACACATATATATATATTGTGTATATGTGGTTAAATGATTTGTCATCATATACGTCAAAATTTGCTGAAGTTAACCCAGGCAATTATGCGTTAAATTTTAGGCTAATAGACATATATATAAACATTCAAATGATTTGTATTGTATACCTCAAAATTTGCCCAAGTTATCCTAGGTAAATTTAATGAGAAAGTGTTTAGTGTTTAGGGTTCAAGCCTAGGATTTAAAATTGTTTCTTTCATAGTTGTGATTTAGTATTCGACTTTAGGGTTCAGGTATCGAGGTTTTGGGTTCACTTTTCATGGTTTAGGATTTGTGATATAGTGTTTAAGGTATGTTATTAACGCTTTATATTCATTCTAATGTTATGATTTATGGTTATGTAAAATGAATGTTGGTAGAACTTTAACTCCTAAATTTTAAAAGCTACTTAAAGAACACTAGGGTTCAATCATGAACCTTGATTGTTGCTTAAGATTCAAGATTAAACTAGAAAATTAGGGTTGAAGTAGCTATACACGTAGTGCTTATTACTAGTTATTTTCTCTTTACTGTATGTATGATAATCTGTCGTTGTACCCTAGAAAATGTATTTAGGTTACCTAAGTAATTCTAAATATATTTCAAGGTTTATATATGTAACATCCGAAATGCAACATGTTTAACTGTTTGCATTCCCCTTAATAAAACCCTAAATTAGGACTAATAAATCTGATGATAGATGTGATAAACCAATGAGCAGGGTGTTACTACCGTCCCAAAAAGGACAAGGCTTAAAGCAAATACCCTAGAGAGGATATAATTGAGCATAAATCAAACTTATATACATTTAACAACTAACATGAGGTTTGTACATCACAACTAAGTAATTACCATAAATTTTACATCTCCATCAACTGAAGATCTCAAGGTCCAAACTATACACGTACAACATTACTGTTGATCCATCCAGATCCCTTGCTTAACTTATTTTTCCAGCTAGTTTGCTATCATGAAGGTATTTCACTAGTTATTTACCTAAAACAAAACAAGAAAAACATTTCGAACTGTTAGTCGAAGCTTAGTACATGCACTCCTATATGGTGAAATGATCATTGCAAAAATTGGTTGGGCCCGCTTTGCAATTTATTTTATGTTAAAATGGTGGCTAAGATAAATGTGAAACTGTATTGCTAATTATTATCTGGTTGTGAGCCCCTTATAGCTGTTATGATCTACGGATATGTATACACCTGCCAAGCCAATCAAAGACCTGGCCTGAAACCGCACAGGTAACTGGAGGGCGAATGCCCTATAGATTATAACTGGTGGGTCACTAATTAAATGATAAGTTACCGTATAAACTGATTCATTGATTTACTCACCAAAATGTGATAACTTTAATAAATACACTCTGATTTCTAAAGATACAGGTAATGAACATACCTGGAGTCTTTAAAATGTAATCTCACTTGATAATACTTATGCACAATGGGAAATGATAGATTATGCCCCGACTCTGTTTAAGAAATATAATTATAGGTATATGTAATTAGTAAACAATGCTGACTTTGTAATTGTAACTGTAATAGAAATTCATGAAAAGGCATCACAACTCAAATAATTCCATAGAAGATAAGTTACACCAAAATGATTTGAAAGCTAAATGAATCAGGAGAATTTAGCTCAAAGTGAATAATATGGAATAAAATTAATCAAGATAGAATAATTGGGATCATAAAAGAAAGACTTTGATAGTTATAATTGAACGTGAATTTTTATTTTGACATTCGAAGATGGATAATCAAGATTTAAGGGAAATTATAGTGGTGATAGGTTCAAAATAACTTTAAATATGCTGGTTTGGACCAATAAATACTGATCTTGAGTTATCGATCTCCCCACTTCTCCAATTTATTTGTACATGCCATACAACTTAGTTTTCCAAATCAAATAAGTTTCTAAGTACAATCAAAGTTGTTACCGATTCAAGGTCCACCTTAGAAAATTCATAACTTTCACCGTTTACCTCAAATCAAGACCTGAAACCCTAATATGAAAAGTTTAAGAAGTCCCTCAAAACTTTCATTCATAGTATAGAATACAATTCCCTCAATACTATTCCTAAAATTGGGATATAATACAACTGTGTACAGCTTCAGTCTATCCTGCACTGTCTTAGGAAAACGGCCATAACTTTGTCAACACACCTCAGATTAAGGAGATTCAAAAGGAATTTGAAGGCTAACTCACCGATCTATCTACCCACCAAAAATCATTATTTTTAGCTAGGCTGATCATTACCAGTTTATTGGCAAAATGACCCTTGTTTTCTGCCAGCTCACAGCCACACTACTTTTGCTTTATCATTTCTTTTCACATAAATCCCCATCTAAAATCATTCATTAAAATCATTTAATAAATCTTGGGTCCTTTTCATCAACATACAAAGCCATAATATGCAATTTCACTCCAAAGTCATCTTCATCAAATTTTTAATTCTTCTCTTTCTCAGATCACTTAAAACACTTTCATAATGTTACTTATTTGCATAAGTGAGCAAAATGACCTCATTTAATCAATTGGGGGAAATCCCAAAATTCACCCCTTTATGAAAAAGTCACACCAAGTCATTTCCTAAGTTAAACAACCATTCAATACTCATTTTCCATCCAAGTATACACAAATAACATGTTTGTTGCCAAGAACAAATTAAATAATGCATAATCATCAAAACCCTATCTCATGACCAACTTAAATCCACATTTAATACATCAAAACCATATTAACACCATCATAATCATTTATAAAGGTAAAGATTACCAAATCAAATACAAAATAATCCATAACCATAATTTTAATTTAAGTTTGCATGAACGTGATCAACCTCAAATTTTACTTGCTTTCTAATCTAACCAACCATCAAAACACCAAAATAACTATTGTTTCTATAAACAAAAACATGATTAACCATCAAAACAACAAAAACAAGAATCTAAAATGAAACTACAATCAAAGTCAACAAGATTGAGTTAAGGTTTTACTCACCTTGATGCTTGAGAAAGGAGATATAAGTGAGGTTGGATGTTGTAGGAGTGTGGGTGGTGGCTAACAGGGTTATTGGTGGCTGAGGTGGTGGGGCTAGTGGCCGAGTGGTGGCTGGGCTATAGCACAACAGAGCAACAGTCGTGGGGGAGAAAGAAATAAGTGGAGGAGAGTAGAGAGGACTATTCTTTGCTTGGTGAAAGAAAGGAAAAAAAATGACTTGGATGCTCATCTTATCCTAATACATGGCTGGTATTGAAGTAATAAAAAGCGGCTTTATGCTAATTAAAATTAGACACACATAATTACAATTAGACAAGTCAAATGCATAAGCTTTTAGGCTTCATTTTGGGCCAAAATAAATTGAGCTCGGTAATAAAATGCTCCATAACGATAATTGTTTCTGCGTAAATCAAATTTAAATTTTTATGATGTTACAAAAAAATAATTTAATAACTTAGATTATAATTATCAAGGCCTACTATCAATTTTTTTGAAAATTTTCATTAATAAAAACCCTAATTTCAAAGTGAGGACCAAAATAAAATTTTTTTCCAATCGAAATGATTAAAAGCGATAGTTAAATGAAATTAAATTAATAACATTACTTAATTAATTAAATAGACATAATTTAAGATGGGGCTATTCCAACCTTCCCTACTTAAAGAGTTTCGTCCTTGAAATTTGTGAACTTTATCGAAACGTGCAAAATTACCTCAAATAAATATGGGTACTTGGTTTTCATTTCAACCTCGATTTCCTCAAGGAGCTTCTGAGCAGGTATGATTTGCCCAGTGTACTTTGATTAAAGGTATTTGCTTGATGCGTAACTATTGAATCCTGCGGTCTAGTATCTGGACTGGGTACTCTTCAAACACTAGACCCTCATTGACCGCAATAGGTTTGGTTGAGAGAGTGTGATTAGGATATGAAATGTACTGTCTGTGTTGTAAGGTAAGGAGCATGTTATGCATGTGTTTGAGTTGTATAAGTAGACTTAGTCGACAAGGTAAGGGGCTCAATCTTTCAATAAACTTGTATAGTCTAATTGATCTTGGCCTCAATTTAGCTCACAGTTCAATCTTCTTATACCCTTAGTTGGCGAAACTTTCTGAAAAACCTTTATCATCTACTTGAAATTCTAAGAATCTCCTTCTTTTATCAGCATAGTTTTTCTGTCTGTTCCAGTAGTTTGTTTTCAAGAGTTTTCTGATGTATGTCACCTTATTGAATGTTAAAGAAGATTTTCATGACCCAAAAGATGATTTTATCATCAATGTCTGTGCCATTTTACCCTGATATTTCATGTAAATTTCTTTGCCAGTATTTTCACAACATTGACCATTGGGAGTTTCGTACTTTCTCCAAATGCAAATGTTGGTCCTAGGTCACAAAGTACTATAGGCTCAAACTTAAAATAGTTGGATCCATTGATATTTTGGGATGCTTGACCATGTGATACTAATTGAACACCCGAGTTCTCAAGCCCTCACAAGAGGTTCAACTGAGTAATCACTATAGTGTTCAGAGTATGTTATACCTTCCTTGTCAGGGCATCTGCTACAACATTTGGCTTTCTTGGTTGATACTGGATCTGCATGTTGTAATCTTTGAGCAATTCTACTCAACACCTTTGCCTCAGATTGAGCTTCTTTTGAGTGAAAATGTACTTCAAGCTTTGATGATCAGTATAGATCTCACGAGGGACTCCATATAAGTAATGTTTTCAAATTTTCAGTACAAAAACCATAACCGCTAGTCTTGGGTCATGGGTAGGGTGATTTCTCTCGTAAAGCTTAAACTATCGGGAGGCATAAGCTATCACTTTTCTTCTTGGTAACTTTGCAGCTTCCTTTAATACATTGGTCAGAGAAGATGAACTTTGGTAAATCCTTCCCGAAACTTGATAATACCCAACTAAACCCTAAAACTTTCTAGTCTCAGTAACATTGGTGAGCCTTGGGCACTTTGTAACTGCTTTCACCTTCTGCAAGTCAACCTTAATCCCTTCCTTTGAAACCACATGTCCCAAAATACCACTTCTTCAAACTAGAACTCATGCTTCTTGCATTTGTTATGTAATTGATGTTCCCTCAAAGTCTGCAACACCATTCTCAAATAGGTAATGTGTTTGTCTCTGTCTTTGGAGTAAATAAAGATATTATCTATAATTATCACCACAAACTTGTCCAAATAGGGTCTGAAAACTCTATTCATAAGTTCCATGAAGGTCGTAAGGGCATTAGTCAAGCTAAAAGGCATCACAATGAGTTCATAGCAACTAAGTTTGGTCCTAAATGCGGTTTTGAGAATGTCTTTAAGTATAATTCTAAGTTGATGGTATCCTGATCTCAAATAAATCTTGGAAAATACTCCTGCTTTTTACAGTCGATGAAATGAACCATCTATTTGGAGTAATGGATATTTATTCTTGATTGTAATCGTGTTCAGCTCTCTATAATTGACACATAACCTCGCTTCTTCTTTACAAATAGAACTGGGGTATCCCATGGTGACACACTTAGTTTGATAAATCCTTTTTGTAATAGCTTATCTAATTGAATTCTTCAGTTTTCTAAGCTCTGTTGGGGCTATATAATATGGGGCTTTGGAGAAAGGTTGGACGTCGGGGATTAATTCAATCTCCAAATCAATTTTTCTTTCTGGGGCAGTCCCAGTAACTCTTTAAGAAAATAACTCTAAATTCAATAACTACAAGGATATCTTCTGCTTCTTCTTTGTGTGGTTGAGTATCAATAGCAGAACACCAATACCTAATATATCCTTGACATCAGAGCTCACTTGCTTTCATAATATAATTTAAAGGATAAGGTATTTCCTCTCTTTGCCCATAAAACATATTTCCCTCCCTCGTTCATCCCTTGAAATAGCCTTAAGACGTTCACAATTTATCTTGACCCTATGAGTACACAACCAGCTCATTTCCAGAATGATATCAGAGTCTAACGAATCAAATTGAATTAAAACTCTAGGTATTACTATCCCACCAATACTAATTGGAACAAGTTTATAAGAGATAGGGCACTAAACTCTAGAGTCACTGGGTAACTTGATTCTATAATTGGTTTTTGTCTCCTTATTTTTAAGGCTCAATTGCATGGCATATCAAGTGGATGTAAATGAATGAGTGGTAGCTAAATCAACTAATACACAAAATGGCTTTGAAATTAAAATGAGAGTTCTAGTAAATACTATACCAAAGGCAGAAGCTTCTTTCTTGCTCAATGTATAGGCCTTTCCTACAGTTGCGGTCCTTAAAGGTGGGAGCCTGTGTTTACAGCCTTCAGTCTTCAGGGACAGGCAGCAATGAGGTGCTCTGGCTACTGCACCACGAGCATTTATTGGTTCCCACTTGGCACTCAGGAACGGTGTGGTTAGTTCTTCCACATTTCCTAAGGGTTTTGCTAAGCCTATAGGATGAATCTTGGGAAGAACGGGAGTAGATTCCTTCTGGTTTATACTCTCCCTTGGAGCTCCCTATTTGGCCCATTTCCTCGTCTGATTAATCGGGTTCAATGCCCTTAACCCAGTCTTCACTCGTTCCATTTCAGTTGCTTACTCATATAACTCTTGATAAGTAAGGATTGGTTGACCAGCTAGTTAGTTGCGAATATAGAAAGCTAATCCCCCTTCAAATCTCCTCATCTTCAGTCTTTCAGATGACATAAACTCCTGAACAAACTTGGATAGTTCTTTAAATTTGCTAGCATGCTGCATCACAGTTATACTACCACTCATCTTTAGTTCCATAAATTTTTTTTCTCTTTCTGCCGCTGAATGACAAACTAGGTGGAATTTGGCTCTCAATTCTTCTAGAAATCTATTCTAAGTGAGGTCAGGCCCTAAGAGACTGTCCTTAACAGTGTTCCAGCAAATTTTGGCTTTGGCAGTTAAGTAAAACATCCCAATGTTTATTTTTTTTGCTCTGGAACCTCCACTGTTGTGAAAATCTTTTCTATCCCTTTAATCCATGCTTCTAGCTCCACTGGATCATACTTTCCATCATATATTTTAGGGTTGCATTGCCCATCCTATCTGCTAATTTATTAACTTTATGAGGGATTTCGGAAGGTGCTGGGCTATTCGTTTCATAAGCTCAGACACCAAGGTCTATTAATAGTTAGAGTTCTGAAGGAATTGAGGGCATTCTGCTAAGGGTTATTAGCATATTACACAAAATTTAGTCACCTGACCCCTGACCATGATCTGAATTTTCTTCTATGTGGGTTTCTGCAGTGTTTTACACATATTCTGATATTCTGACTATCCAATCAATTGAGTAACTTAGTGAACCGACTACAACCAACATATAAGATACACTTACACAACAGATGCAACTAGCATAGCCCAAGTATTATTAAAACATAACACAAAGTTTCATTATATCATTGCCATAATTGCTCATATACATACATATACATGGTTCCGCAAAGATTGTCACATCTAACTGACTACCCAAGGTCAACCTTTACACCTACCTTCTTACTAAAACACTACTTAGCCCCAATAGACTAAGTCCGCCACATGCTCAGAAGTACACGAGACTAGTTAGTACAGTCGGAAAGACCTGTCTAACTATATGCAATTTCATAACCTATCCAAAATTCATCTATCCAACTGGCTATACTATATACATGTAGGCTCATAAACTAATCTTTCTGATATGTCAACATATAATATAAATCAATGTAATGATCCCTACATGGATCCTAATCTATGTCAGACTCATCCTTAGGCTCTCTGCCCGAGTTAAAATTATTGTCTGAAGCACCAATCTCTACATTCTCATCATCATGACCAAGTTAATGCTCATTTCATTTCTGGGTCCTTCTCTGAGTCTTCCATGAGGTTACCATCAGTGCTAAACTATGGTGTATCAGCGAGATCTATAATAATGTGGACCTCATTTGATCCATCAGATACAGGAATCCCCTCTCTAGGTCCCAATGGCTTTGGGTTGTCAGGTAACTGAGAAGTGCTCGGTGCAGGTGGTGATGATGGGGGAGATGCACAATGTAATGAAAATATATACTATAGAATGTCTATGTTATTCCCTCTCAGCTCAAACTTCTTCTTTAATAATAGCTCCGTGACAATGTTAGCAAAGCCTCGAGAAATTAAAATCTAAGTTCAGCCCATCCCAAGGCTCGATTCATCATAAAGTCACGATATCGGGTCCTAAACTCGACCCAGGGGCCAACTGTAAATAAAGTCCACAATAGCCTACGTGTATGGGCCATGACACTATGAAACTCAGAAATGGGGTCTTCATGCGGGCTACCACACTAGCATATAGTAAAGAGATGTGATTGGCCACAAAAGTACCCGACATTATATTCACCGCATATGGATCCATCTAACAAGAAGGAACATAAGTGAAGAACATCAGAGAGATAAACAAGCATTTCTACTATCATAAATCTTGTTGAATTAGAGAGTACACAACCACAAGAGGGGGGTGAATTGTGGTATCCGATTTTCACAAGTTGCTGACAAACAGTCTTAGACCCTGTTCTCACAGGTTGTTTCTGAGATAAGCAGAAGCGAAAATCCAACAAAATTGAATGCGGAAATAATGGACACAGGATTTTTACGTGGAAAACACCTCTAGCCCAACTGAGGTTAAAAACCACGACCTACCTCGTGTAGGATTTAAACACTTCACTAAACGGGCTAATCACGTTACAATAGTAACACACCTTGTTACAACTTGTAACACATGTAACTTGTCTTCCCTAAGACAAGTTACCCCACGTCCAAAATCCCCTTGATTTGGACACACACTCTACTCACTCTTGTGAAAGAAGAATGTAAAGAAAAAAACACCCTATTACAATGCTTCTCAACTAAGTAATATAGGGTACAATGAAGTCCTAGTATGCCAACTTTGAAAGCTCAATTAATTCACTCACAAGGCTCGGTTTTCTTTTCAAACGTTTTAGCTCATGAACTCAGATTTTTCTCTTTGAAAACCGATGTCCAAGATTGTAAGAAGCCGCCTTTTATAGTGCTTGGAACACAATTCATCAAATTTTTGGAAACTAAAAAATCTGAAGAATATAGAATCCTTAACCCACAAGGGATGGAAAAACTATTTATGAAATATTTGGAAACTAAAATCCTAGAGAAAATAGAATCCTTTAGCTACAAGGGGTAAGTTGACATGAGCTGAAAACACTTCCTGAACTGCGTGCATAAGGCGGTGTTCTTTAGCAGCTAGCCCATGTTTTTCTCAACTACCTTATCCACTTGCCAAAAATTGGATATTCTTTTTATTCAAAAAGATTTTGCAAATCCCTTAAGATTTTTGATAACCGTTTTTTAGGGTAAAGAATAAGATACTCCATAGAAAAATCTTTCTTGCAAATCTTTGAAGAAGCTGCTCAAAATCCAAAAGATAAAAATCGTGCAAAGCAGTTTTTCGCAGCTTATTCTGGAAACACCCTGATCGCCCTGTTTCCAGGGTTGTTCTGAAGGGTGATCCGAAATATTTTCCGAAAAGCAAAACCGTTTCCAGTGAGTGGTAAATTAAAACTTTCTAATTGGCATATTAACAAGAGTCTAAAAATATAAAACCAAATCAAATCAAGACATCTTGTTGTAACCACTAGTCATCTTGTAGAACGACTTTGCTGCAAACACTTCACAGAATATGCTTCAAACACCGCACGGAACCTGTTTGTCACAGCTGCACATATCTTATGTTTCAAACACTTCTCAGGATATGCTTCAAAACACCTCACAGAACCTGTTCCTCACAGGTGTTCTTACATTGCTGACTTGAGTACCTTTTCTTGATAAACCTTTAGTCAAGCAGTTTTAATACATTGAGAACAACAGTAAGGTCCTGTTTGGAAAGCCTGTTCGGAGCAACAACAACAACACTTGGATTTGTTATCATCAAAATTTTATACATTCTAACAAATTCCCCCTTTTTGATGATGACAAACCAAGTGACCATATTGACTTTCAAGGACAATTGAAGTGATTAGTGCCAATTATTTATAGGACCGACAATTCACATGAAGCAGTCAGTATCGAAAGAGTGTAAGAAATTTAACTCGTCCATGGTAAAACTAAAATAATATTGGTCATCCTATCTTCCCCCTTTTGGCATCATTAAAAAGTAGGGGCGAACAGTCAAACAGAGGGTGTTTGCTATCACCACCACTTGGGTAATGGAGGAAAGGCAACAGGCGATACACTCAAGTGTGTTGGTACGGTAATGAGATTGGCCATCCTAGTCGCATACAAGCAATTCACAACAGAAAGCAAGCAAGGCAAAGCCAATCAAAAAACAAGATAACCTGTCATTCATCAAAAGAGTGCAACAGAGTACAAACTGATTCACCAAGAGAAGTGAGAACAGGCTATGAGAACAACAGATGAAAACAGCTCATGAGGGGTGTTCAAGGAGCAGAAGGAGAAAATTTTACTGAAAGTGAAGAGAGAAGGGCGAGGAGATCTTCATGGCGTTTTGCATTTAGAGCTTTTTCCTCGTCCAGGGCAGCCTTTATAGCGTTAAGCTCAGTACTGAGGCGAGAGTTTTCTTCCAAAGCAGCCTCAAGCTTGGTTGAGGAACTGCCAGGAACAGGAGGACGGGGTGTTCTGGTCCCCTGTTCTGAGGCAGACCCTTCAATCAAAGCATACCCACACCCCATAAGGGTGTTACTCCCGATCTCATCAATGAACTGAGCGCCCACCTTCTTCTGCAGTGTCACCCCAAAGTGCTCAAACACACTAGTCAGAAAGAAGCCGTATCCCAGATCATGTTCCCTAGTGGTGTTTGCAATTCTTGCAATATGTCGAATCATGATGGCAGGAAGGTTAATTTGCACTTCCGCGTCCATCAGATCCATCAAACACTGATCCATGGCATCAGCAAGATTGCGACCCTGGCCTCTGGGGATGACATTCTTGATGATAAACCAAAATCGCAATTGATGGAGCGATGTTATGTCCCCTTTCTTCATAGACTTGGGTGTTTGCAGGCTTGGTTGCTGGCTAAATTTCTGGGCGAGTTCCAGCAGCCTGGCTGTCCCTAGAATAGTCTTGTCTTCCCTCACATATATATCAAAGCCTGTGGAGGGAATCCCCAGAATGTCCCCTAATATCTTCGCATCAAAGCGAAGCTGCTTCCCATTAACAATACTTGTCACCACTCCTTCGGTGACAGTGCAGTTGGCATAGAACTCTGCCAACTCATGTACAGAACACCCCAGCTGGGTGTTTGTAAACAACTCATACCACCCCTGTGCATGCAGCTTGTGCAGAAACACCCCCAGTCCCTGTTCCTCAAAATATTTGACCTTTATAATTTTGCCCTGACAACCCGTCTCTGAAGCAATTGGGTCAGTTTGGCTGAGATTGCAGACGGGTTAGATTTCTTGGCTCGTTTAGGTTGGGGCTTAGTAGGAGGGTCTTGGGTGGAGGCGTGTTTGAGGGAGGCTTTTCTCTTGGGAGTTTTGAGGGGTGATGGTTTTGGTGTAGGAAGAGGCTTATTCTCTGAGGACTCTGAGAACACGGGCGTGCCCTATTTGAAGGCAGTGTTCTCAGTGTCGCTATCTGATGAAGGCTCAGAGGAGGAATCAATCTCCTCAATAACAGGGGCTGACTATTTGGTAGGACGAGGAGTGGAGTGAAAAGCTATTCGGGCTGATTTTCTTGTGGGTTTGTTTGTGGGTTTGGCCAAAGAGGGGATTTGTGGTTTTGGTTTGACAGGGGGTTCACTTTTTGAGGGCGCTTCAGTCTGGCCGCTTTTAGGCCTTGATGGTGGTCGTGTTCTTGGCATTCTAGTACGCCTAGCCACAATTTTGTATCGTTTACGTTTCTCACCGGTTGGTGGTACCGGTGTGGCTTGTTCAGGCTTCACAGGAGACTCCTCCATTTGACCACTACTTCCCCCTTCTTCTTTTGACAAATCCTCCCCTAGGTCATCCCTAAAAACTTCAGGCCCTGTTTCTGACCCTGTTTCCTGCTCAGGAAACAGCCCAAACGAATTGATGTCATCTAGCCCATGGTCCAACAGAAAGAGTTCATCTAAAGCCCCAATTTCTCTTTCAGATGCCCCAACAAGTTCTTGGGGTTGACATGCGCCCGTTTCACCAAACAAAATCAATTCCCACCCAAATTTGTACGGGATGTCTTCCAATTTCAAATTCACTGTTCTAAGGTCGATACTTTTCAAAAACCCAAAAGGTTTATAGGCAATGGGTCGAGGAGGTTCAGTATTTTTACCTTCCATGAGGGCCGTCAGAAATTATGTAGGTGCAAACAGGGCTGTGGCTGTTTGCAAGGCTGTACCCTGTGTCTGGTTGCCCTGGGTCAAGGTCGAGGAGCGCTTGAAGCTAATGGGGACCGCCATTTTTCAGAGGAAGGAGAGATATTAGGGTTTCTTGAATAGAGTTTCAGAGAGTTTCAGTGGAGGTGAGAGATTTGAGCAAGAGAGCTTTAAAGGGAGAGAGAGAGACGTGCGAAATCTTTAAAAGATTTTGCCCGTTTTTGCAACGGATTTTAGCATTTATTTAGGCCGCGCACGCCTCGGGAAGAGATTAGCAATTTTTAATTTGTTGCACACATTTGACAAACAAGAGGCATACCTGTTCCTGATGCTTGTTCTTGAGGTTACTTGCTCGGTAACATTGGACAATAAGGGCAATCTCATTAGACCTCAACGAGTGTTATCAAGTTGCAAACCTCACATATGCTAAACATAGCACACAAGTTGATTGCAAACAAAAATTTAACATGTTGTACCCGTCACTTTTAAATTTTGCAAACAGGGAGAGAGAACAGGTTGGTCAGGTTGTTCTAATTAAGCCTAGTTCGAGTCTATTCCTTTCAAATTGTTCTCTACTCAATGCCTTTGTGAATATATCAGCAATTTGATTTTCAGTGACACAAAAATTCATTGAGATCATTCCCTTTTCAACATTGTCTCTCAAGAAATGATGACGAATGTCAATATGTTTTGTTCTTTTATGTTGACATGGATTTTTGGCAATGTTAATTGCACTTGTATTGTCACAATAAATAGGAATGCATCCTATGTCAACACAAAAGTCCTTGAGTTGTTGTCTTATCCATAATAACTGAGCACAACAAGATGCAGCTGCCACCAGCTTCTGCTGTGGACAAGGCAACAGAGAGTTGTTTCTTGGTTGCCCAAGATACCAAACAAGGTCCAAGAAAGTGAGCCATACCTGAGGTGCTTTTCCTATCAACCAAGAAACCTGCGTAATCAGCATCAGCATACCCAACAAGATCAAAGTTGCAACCTTTAGGATACCATAAGGCTAGATCAGGTGTATGTCTCAAGTACCTAAAAATCCTTTTAACAGCCTTTAGATGAGTTTCTTTAGGGTTTGACTGAAAACGTGCACATAGACCAACACTAAAAACAATGTCAGGTCTACTAGCAGTTAGATATAAGAGTGACCCTATCATGCCCCTATAGGATTTCTCCTCAACTGAGGGACTACCATCATCCATTACCAACCTAGTTGAAGGAGAGATGGGAGTATCAATGGGCTTGGCTGACTCCATCCCAAAACGCTTAAGTAATTCCTTAATATACTTTTGTTGATGGATCATGGTGCCGTTTGAAGTTTGCTTGATTTGCAAGCCTAGAAAGAAATTAAGCTCACCCATCATGCTCATTTCAAACTCACTCCTCATCATTTTTGAAAATTTATTGCACAAATCATGATGAGTTGCACCAAATATGATGTCATCGACATATACTTGGACAATCAACAAATGTTCCCCCTTAGATTTTAGGAACAAGGTATTGTCTACCTTGCCTCTTGTAAAACCATTTTCTAATAAAAAGCTTGACAACCGCTCATACCAAGCTCTAGGGGCTTGTTTTAAACCATAAAGTGCTTTGTCAAGTTTGAAAACATAGTTAGGAAATTCATTACTTTCAAAACCAGGGGGTTGTTTGACATACACTTCCTCTTTAAGGTACCCATTTAGAAACGCACTTTTAACATCCATTTGATATAACTTGATCTCCATGTGGTCTGCAAAAGCTATCAAGATTCGAATGGCTTCCATCCTTGCAACAGGTGCAAAAGTCTCTTCATAATCAATTGCCTCTTCTTGGTTGTAGCCTTGAACCACCAGCCGGGCCTTGTTCCTAGTGACTGTTCCGCACTCATCTAGCTTGTTACGGAACACCCACTTGGTTTCAAAGATTGTTCTATCCTCTGGCCGTGGCACAAGGTGCCATACCTTGTTTCTTTCGAACTGATGGAGTTCTTCTTGCATGGTTGTGACCCAATCTGAATCTGCAAGAGCTTCATTAATATTCTTAGGCTCAATTTTTGAGAGAAAAGCATAGAAAGCACAGAAATTTTTAAGCCTAGATCTAATTTGAACTCCTGCATTAATATCAGACAAAATTTGATCAAGAGGATGTGAACTTTGGTATTTCCATGATCGTGGTGAAAGTGGGTTCACAGATATGCTCTCCATCCTAGCTGGAATACTTTGGTGAAACAAGTTCAGGACCTGTTCCCAAGCCTGTTTGGGAGCCTGTTCCTGAAATTATCTCAGAAGGGTTCGGCTGATGTTGTCCCGAACAGGGTTCCACCCTGTTTCCCCCTGTTTGGTTCACACCCTGCCTACCTTCCTGAAGAACAGCTTCAGGCCTTGATCTCTCAGGTTGATCCTTACCTGGTTCATCTTGAAGCAGCATGTCTTTTTTAACAAGACCTAGTTCGAGGTCTTCCTCCTGTGCATCATTCTCACTTAGAGAGTTAGTTTCATCAAAAAGCACATGCACACTTTCTTCAACACACAAGGTTCTCTTATTAAACACTTTGTATGCCTTACTATGTGAGGAGTAACCGAGGAATATTGCCTCGTCACTCCTTGGATCAAATTTCCCTAAGGCATCCTTTCCATTATTATGCACAAAACATTTACACCCAAAAACTCTCAAATGCAAAATATTTGGTTTTCTTCCTTTGAGGATCTCATAAGGAGTTTTGTTAAGAACAGGTCTAATCATGCATCTATTTATAATGTAACATGATGTGTTTAAAGCTTCAGCCCAAAAATTTCTAGGAAGACCACTAGCAACAAGCATTGTTCTAGTCATGTCCTCTAGAGTACGATTTTTGCGCTCTACCGCCCCATTCTGTTAGGGTGTTCTTGGAGCTGAAAAATTGTGATCAACACCATGCTCATTACAATAGTCAATAAAGCTCGAATTTTCAAATTCTGTACCATGGTCAGACCTTATGCATACCAAAGAGTGTCCTACCCTCTTTTCAGTCTTTTTAATGAAAGCAAGAAATTTTTCAAAAGTTTCATCTTTAGAAGCCAAAAACAAAGTCCAAGTGAAACGAGAGTAGTCATCCACTATCACAAGCACATACCTCTTGCCACCTCGGCTCATGATCCTCATTGGACCACATAGATCCATATGTATTAATTCAAGGGGTCGAGTAGTGCTTATACACTTTTTAGACTTAAATGAATTTTTGACTTGTTTGCCTTTGGCACATGCATCACATACCTTGTCATCATTGAATTTGATGGAAGGTAAGCCAACTACTAAATCTTTGGTTACAAGTTTGTTCAAAAGAGAGTGGCTTGCATGACCTAGTCTTTTGTGCCAAAGCATAACATCATCTTTTAAGGCACTCAAACAAGTCAAATTATTTTGAGGAAGAGTAGAAATACACACTTTATAAACATTTTTGTGTCGCTTCCCCCTCAACACAATATCTCCTGTGTTCATGTTTACAACCAAGCAACGTGTTGGAGAGAATGCTACTAGGTTGTCTTTGTCACACAGTTGGGACACACTTAGCAAGTTGTGTTTTAAACCATCCACAAAATAAACATTGTCAATTGAATGGGAGAGTGACTCACCTATCTTACCTATACCGAAAATTGTCCCAGATTTGCCATTTCCAAATACTACACTCCCTCCTTCTGATGCTGTAAGTGAGAGAAAATTGGATTTTTCACCAGTCATATGCCTCGAACACCCACTGTCAACATACCACAGCTGCCTGTTCCCTAGACTGTTTCCTGCACTGTTTGCTGGGTTGTTTGCTGGGTTGTTCTCTCTCACTTCAGCCTGCAAAACAAATCAAGGGTTAGTTTTGGGAACCCAGATCCACTTGGGTCCCATTCCTTTAGACGTGTAAATCTCATCTTTCCTAACCCACATTTGTTTTACATGCACTGAGTTCTTTTTAATGGCATACTTTCTTATAGGACAAGCATATCGATAATGCCCCGTTTTACCACAATGAAAACAAACAATATTTTCAGGTAATCCCACATATTTGTTATTCACTGGGTAGGTCATCTTAGGCACAAAACCTAGTCCTCTTCTATTTTGACTATGATGAGTGTTTAACCATTCCAACGCCCTTGAGGACCTGTTCCAGAGCTTGTTTGTGGTAAGGTCCGATTCTAAGTGTTTTATTTTTTCAAGCAAGTTTCTGTTTTCTTCCAACAAAGACTCGACCTTACCTTTTAAGTCAAGAGATTCTTTTTCTAGCTCAGTTAGTTTAGTGGAACAAGTCTCTTCTTTCATGAGTAGAGTTTCTTTAAGCACATTGATGTTTTCATGCAAGGCAAGAGTCTCTTTGTCAACTTCAAGCTTTTCTAATTTAAGGGTTTCATTTTCAAGTTCTAAATCTCGAACATCCCCTTTTAATTCAGCACATATATCCATTATATTGTACACTAATTTCTCAAGAGTTGATTTATTTAGATCACGTACCTTGTTCTTGAGTTGAGTCAGACTATCCGTTGACCCATCATCTGAATCAGTGTCACTCCTTGCCATGAGTGCTACATCAGCTTCCCCAGCTTCAGACCCTTCCTCATCCTCACTTGAATCTCCCCAGGCCGCGAGCATAGCTTTTGAGAATCTTTTCGCTGAGCTGCTTACACCCTGTTTCCTCCCCTGTTTTCTGGGGTGTTCGGATTCTTGTTCTTCCTTGTGCAGTGGGCAGTTTCTCACAATGTGGTCCAGCTTACCACACTTGAAACACCCAGTGAACTGTTCCCGAGGGGTGTTCCTGGCTTTGCCGAAGTCCTTCCTTTTGATATTTTCTTTGACTTTCTTGAAGAACTTCTTAAATTTTTGAGTCATCATGGCAATCTCCTCCTCCTCAGAATCAGAATCATCTTCTAAGGCCTTTAGTGCAAGACCTCGTTCTCTCTTTGTCTCATCTTTCTGTTGAGAATATTTCCTAAGTTCATATGTTTGGAGGTTTCCAATCAGCTCATCTAGGGTGATCTTGTTCATGTCCTTAGCTTCTTGGATGGCCGTTACTTTTGCTTCCCAAGAATGAGGTAAAATTCTTAGGATCTTCCTTACCAATTCTTCGGTGGTGAAGGATTTTCCCAAGGATTTCAACTCATTCGTTATGTGAGGGAAGCGAGTGTACATGTCCATCACACTTTTCCGATCACCCATCTCGAACAGCTCATACTTTCTCATAAGCAATTCAATCCGGGATTGCTTTACTTGATTAGTCCCTTCGTGAGCTACTTGCAAAGCATCCCAGATTTCTTTGGCCGACTCACATTCAGATATGCGAGTATATTCATCAGGACCTAGGCCAAAATATAGGAGTTTCTTGGCCTTGGCATTCTTCTCCATCATCTTGTAATCTTCAGCATTGAACTCCTTAGGCTCCTTGGGGATTGACTTTCCATCTTCAGTTGTTTTCTTAGGGATGAGTGGTCCATGCTTGATGAGCATCCACAACTCATAGTCCTCGGCTTGGATGTAGTTTTCCATCCTATTCTTCCACCAACTATAGTGTTGGCCATTAAAGTATGGTGGACGAGTTATGGATTGACCTTCAAGCATGCCTTGTGGAGTACTCATCTTCAAGGATCTCTCAAAGGTGTTAGCTTTTCAAAGGAGAACCTGCTCTGATACCACTTGTTGAATTAGAGAGTACACAACCACAAGAGGGGGGTGAATTGTGGTGTCCGATTTTCGCAAGTTGCTGACAAATAGTCTTAGACCCTGTTCTCACAGGTTGTTTCTGAGATAAGCAGAAGCGAAAATCCAACAAAATTGAATGCGGAAATAATGGACACAGGATTTTTACGTGGAAAACACCTCTAGCCCAACTGAGGTTAAAAAACCACGACCTACCTCGTGTAGGATTTAAACACTTCACTAAACGGGCTAATCACGTTACAATAGTAACACACCTTGTTACAACTTGTAACACACGTAACCTGTCTTCCCTAAGACAAGTTACCCCACGTCCAAAATCCCCTTAATTTGGACACACACTCTACTCACTCTTGTGAAAGAAGAATGTAAAGAAAAAACACCCTATTACAATGCTTCTCAACTAAGCTAATATAGGGTACAATGAAGTCCTAGTATGCCAACTTTGAAAGCTCAATTAATTCACTCACAAGGCTCGGTTTTCTTTTCAAACGTTTTAGCTCATGAACTCAGATTTTTTCTCTTTGAAAACCGATGTGTCCAAGATTGTAAGAAGCCGCCTTTTATAGTGCTTGGAACACAATTCATCAAATTTTTGGAAACTAAAAAATCTGAAGAATATAGAATCCTTTACCCACAAGGGATGGAAAAACTATTTATGAAATTTTTGGAAACTAAAATCCTAGAGAAAATAGAATCCTTTAGCTACAAGGGGTAAGGTGACATGAGCTGAAAACACTTCCAGAACCGCGTGCATAAGGCGGTGTTCTTTAGCAGCTAGCCCATGTTTTTCTCAACTACCTTATCCACTTGCCAAAAATTGGATATTCTTTTTATTCAAAAAGATTTTGCAAATCCCTTAAGATTTTTGATAACCGTTTTTTTAGGGTAAAGAATAAGATACTCCATAGAAAAATCTTTCTTGCAAATCTTTGAAGAAGCTGCTCAAAATCCAAAAGATAAAAATCGTGCAAAGCAGTTTTTCGCAGCTTATTCTGGAAACACCCTGATCGCCCTGTTTCCAGGGTTGTTCTGAAGGGTGATCCGAAATATTTTCCGAAAAGCAAAACCGTTTCCAGTGAGTAGTAAATTAAAACTTTCTAATTGGCATATTAACAAGAGTCTAAAAATATAAAACCAAATCAAATCAAGACATCTTGTTGTAACCACTAGTCATCTTGTAGAACGACTTTGTTGCAAACACTTCACAGAATATGCTTCAAACACCGCACGGAACCTGTTTGTCACAGCTGCACATATCTTATGTTTCAAACACTTCTCAGGATATGCTTCAAAACACCTCACAGAACCTGTTCCTCACAGGTGTTCTTACATTGCTGACTTGAGTACCTGTTCTTGATAAACCATTAGTCAAGCAGTTTTAATACATTCAGAACAGCAGTAAGGTCCTATTTGGAAAGCCTGTTTGGAGCAACAATAACAACACTTGGATTTGTTATCATCAAAACTTTATACATTCTAACAAATCTCTAATGCCATAAATCTCCAATGATATATTAATAACCTTCACTAGCCAACCTTCTCATCCTCAAATCTCTACTCTTCATACTCCATATCCCATCAAGGAAGATCAAACTTGACTCTGATGCCAAAAACTATAACACCCCAAATGCAACATGTTTCACTATTTGCGTTCTCCCTAATAAAACCCTAAATTAGGACTAATAAATTTGATTATAGAGGTGATAAACCCAGTGATCGGAGTATTACTGCCATCTTAAAAAGGATAAGGCTTAAAGAAAATACCATAGAGCATAAATCAAACTCATACACATTTAACATCATAACTAACATAAGGTTTATACATCACAGCTAAGCAATTACCATAAAGTTTACATCTCTATCAACTGAAGATCTCAAGCTCCAAACTATACATGTACAACATTACTATTGATCCATGTAGATCCCTTGTACAACTTATTTCTCCAGGTGGTTTGCTATCATGAAGGCATTTCACTAGTCATTTTCCTAAAATAAAACATGAAAAATATTTCGAACTATGAGCCGAAGCTCAGTAAATGCACTCCTGTATGGTGAAATGATCATTGCATAAATTGGTTGGACCCGCTTTGCAACTCATTTTCAAGTTAATATAGTGGTTGAGATAAATGTAAAACTGCATTGCTACTTATTATCTGGTAGTGAACCCCTTGTAACTGTTACAATTTATGGATATGTGTACACCTGCCAAGCTAGAAGACCTGGCCAGAAGCCACGCGGGTAACTGGATGGCGAATGCCCTGTAGATGATAACTGGCAGGGTCACTAATAAAATGATAAATCACTGCATAAATTTATTCATTGATGTACTTACCAAAACGTGATAACTTTAATAAATACACTCTCATTTCTAATGATACAGGCAATGAACGTACGTACCTGGAGTCTTTAAAAATGCAAGCTCACTTGATAATACTTATGCACAATGGGAAACAATAGATTAGGCCCTAATTCTATTTAAGAAATATAATTATAGGTATATATAATTAATAAACAATGCTGACTTTCGTAATTGTAACTGTAATAGAAATTCATTAAAAGGCATCCATTACTCAAATAACTCCATAGAAGATAAGTTACACTAAAATGATTTGAAAGTTAAATGAATTAGGGTAATTTAGCTCAAAGTGAATAATATGGAATAAAATTGATCAAGGTAGAATAATTAGGATCATAAAAGAAAGATTTTGATGGTTATAATTGAACATGGATTTTCGTTTTGACATTCTGAGATGGATAATCAAAATTTAAGGGAAATTGGAGTGGTGGTAGGTTCAAAATAACTTTAAACACACTAGTTTGGACCATTATCAACCTCCCCACTTCTCTAATTTCTTTGCATACAACTTAGTTTTCCAAATCAAATAAGCTTCTAAGTACAATCAAAGTTTTTACCAATTCAAGGTCCACTTTAGAAAATTCATAACTTTCACCCTTGACCTCAAATGGAGACCTAAATCGCCAATATGAAAAGCTTAAGAAGTCCCTCAAAACTTTCATTCATAGTATAAAATACGATTCCCTCAATACAGTTCCTAAAATTGGGCTAGAACACAACTGTGCTTAACTTCTGTCTGTCTTGTGCAGTCTTAGCAAAACCAGCATAACTATTTCCACACACCTCAGATTAAGACGCTTCAAAAGGCATTTAAAAGCAAACTCACTAATCTATATACCCACGAAAATCATAATTTTTGACTGGGCCGATCATTATCGGTTTATTGGCAAAGTGACTCCCATTTTCTACCAGTTCACAACCACACTACTTTCGCTTTCTCATTTCTTTTCGCATAAATCCCCAACTAAAATCATTCCTTAAAATCATGTAATAAAGTTTGGGTCCTTCCCATCACTGTACAAAGCTATAATACTCAATTTCACTTTAAAATCATCTTCATCAAATTTTTAATTCTTCTCTTTTTCAAATCACTCAAAACACATCTATAGTCTTACTTATTTGCATAAGTGAGCAATGACCTTATTTAATCAATTGGAGGAAATCCCATGATTCGTCTCTTTATGAAAAAATCATATCAAGTCATTTCCCAAGTTAAGTGACACATTCAATATTCATTTTCCATCCAAGTATACACAAATAACATACTTGTTGCCAAGAATAAATTAAACTATGCATAATCATCAAAACCCTATCTTATGACCAACTTAAATCCACCTTTTATTCATCCAAAACCATACTAACACCATTATAATCATTTATAAAGCTAAAGAATACCAAATCAAATAAAAACAAGCGATAACCATAATTTTACCTTAAGCTTGCATGAACATAATCAACCTCAAATTTTACTTGCTTTCCAACTTAATGAGCCATCAAAACACCAAAATAACTCTTGTTTCTATCAAAACAACATGATCAACCATCAAAATAACAAAAACAAGAATCCAAAACCAAACTACAAATCAAAGTCAACTAGATTGAGTTAAGGTTTTACTCGCCTTGATGCTTGAGAAAAGAGATATAAGTGAGGTTGGATGTTGTAGGAGTGTGGGTGGTGGCTAGGGGGTTGTTGGTGGCTAAGGTGGTGGGCTGGTGGCTGACTGGTGGCTGGGTTGTAGCGTAACAGAGCAGCAGTCGTGGGAGAGGGTGAAATAAGTGGAGGAGAGTAGTGAGGACTAGTCTTTGCTTGGTGAAAGAAAGGGGGAAAAAAAAAAGACTTGGATGCTTATCTTATCCTGATATAGGGCTGCTATTGAAGCAATAAAAAGGGGCTTTATACTAATTAAAGTTAGATACATATAATTACAATTAGACAAGTCAAATGCATAAGCTTTTCAGCTTCAATTTGGGCCAAAATAAATTAGGCTCGGTAATAAAATGCTCTGTAACGATAATTATTTTTGCGTAAATCAAATTTAAATTTTTGTGATGTTACAGAAAAATAATTTAATCACTTAGATCATAATTATCAAGGCCTACGATCAATGTCCCCAAAATTTTTTGTTAATAAAAACCTCAATTACAAAGTGGGGTCCAAATGAATTTTTTTCAATCGAAATGATTAAAAGTGATAATACAATGAAATTAATAACATTACTTAATTAATTAAATAGATATGATTTATGGTCGGACTATTATTTTATATATATATATATATATATATATATATATATATATATAGATATATATATATATATATATATATATATATGTAAACTTTTATATGTCACATAAGCAACATTTACCATAAAAATCACTAAGCTTTATCGTCGTTCATTATACATAGCTATAGACATATCAAAATTATATGCTAAATAATAAAACATAGCTTAAAAACCTATACCCTAAAAACAATACATGAAGCCCTAAAACCTAATTCTTGATACTTAGGCATTAGAGTTCAACCTTAAAGCATAAGCCCTAAATGTTGAACGTTAAACTATAGCTCTATACACTGAACATCATACTTGAACCCTAAACGTTAATTATGATACTTTAGCATTAGAGTTCAACCCTAAAGTATAGACCCTCAACCCTAAACCTTAAACAAAAAATTTCAAACTATAAACCAAAATGTTGAATTCAAACCCTAAAATCCTAAGCATTGACTGAGAGTCCATATAACCGTTTAGTATTTTGGGTTTAGGGTTTAGGGTTTAAGATATCTATCTAATATATAATAAGAAAGTGTGTGGTTATAGTTTAACCTTAATGATTAGCATTTAATACTTGATGTTTTTCATTTATGGTTCAACCCTACGGCTAAAAGGTCAAGGTTTAAGATTTAGGTTATGTGGTTTAGTGCTTAGGATTAAGCATTAAAGATTTAGGGTAGCGTATAATAAGAAGCATTTAGGTTTTAGGGTTTAATATTTAATGTTTATGGCTTAGGGTTAAATCACAACATTCAAGAGTTGCATATATTATTTGACAGCATATTAGAAACAATTGATTATATAAATGACATTTATGATATTTTATCTTTTCAATGTGATGTTCGTTAGAATTTTTGTATCATGTCCTAAAAATCAACTTCTGCTAACCCATGTAATCTATGTATATTTGCATGTTTATATATATATATATATATATATATATATATACATACATATATATATATATATATATATATATATATATATATATATATATATATATATATATATATTTGCTTCAAATATCACTCTGAATAAGGTTAATTATATTTAATGAACAAGAGGCCATAATTATTAGAAAATGTATAATAGTTCATATATTTTGAAAAGAAAAAGTTGCCTAGAATACATTGATTTAAAAAAAAAAATCTAATTCTCTTGTTGAATAGCATACAAGATATATTAATTTTCTAACGAGAAAATATGTGATTAACAAAAGAAATTGAGGAAAAAAAAATATACATTCTATTTCTACTTTCTGAAATTGATTACAAATTTCGTGTAGATGTCTACCCCAAAAAAAGTAACATAAAACGGTAACAGAACGAAGTGCCTAATTCCACCTATGATGGTCCCTAAGATTTATACCCATATCCCAAATCATGTTGGCTATGATCTTCTTCTCTAGTGACCTCATAACCCTCATCCCTTTGTGCTTCCTCCTGCCACAACAAGAGATGGCAACAGCACCACAAAACTTACTGAGCAAAACTCTTTCTTTAGCATCATCTTTGACGACAACTGGAATCTCATCCTCATCACTTTTAACTTAGACTCTAAGGACCCGATTTTCACCAATCAAACTAGGTGGAGAAGAGTAGTGCAAAGTAGCAGGCAGTTGAGGAAGGAGAAGAGAAAGACTAAGGCGACAAAGGGCCAACAAGGAGAAAGATAAGGAGATGGTGTGCACAACTAAAAACGTCCATTCTTATTGGTGGGCTTTTGGAGGTGGAAGAGCAAGACGGAGAACGAGAATGACGTTGGCTCCTTGGGAAGGAGGTTTGTCTAGTTATGAGGAAAGTGAGTAAAAAAAAGTGGGGGAGTATTTTCAAGGAAGCAGGATTCTAATATAGCTTGGGGTCCTTGCACACAACGCCAAGCTAACAAGAAGATGCCCAAAAAGAGACATTTAATTTAACACTAATAGATAAATTTCCCAAAAGAAACGGGGTTTATTCCCGCCTCCCCTTTTCTTCGATCTTTTTTTAGTTTTATTTATTTTTTTGGCTAACATTGGTTGATTAGTACAGTACGCTAAATGAACTAGGTTCAAGTAGTTCAACCATGCCAACAATAAATATACTTGTCTAACTTTAAATATTTTCATGAAAATCCCATTAAAATACTCTAATGATGCTTAGGCTTACAAACTAACTTCACAAAGCTCTGCGGTAAATTGTCAAATTTGTGGAGTATACATACATAATACTAAAAAAAGGGTTTCATTCTAATCGTCTAAAATAAAGATTGAAACATATGATAAATGATCGAGCCCTATCACTTAAACAAAGGATGAACTATCTAATTTATAAAAACTGGTGTTTCATTTTAATAATGTCAAAGAAAAGAATCCGTAAAACAAATATTCTTGGCATACATATCCAAGAATATAAATACGAGGTATGATCAGGAAGAATTACAAGAATATAACAATAGCAATAGAAACATACTAAACAAACTCTATTATAGGAACGAGAATAGATAGAAAGAAAAGAGACTAAAAGAATGCTAGCTTAATTCCAAACAAAATAAGAACAAGTAGTGAGAGTGATCTCCAAGCAATCACTTTTACAAAGAACATCAACTAAAGTTGCATCAATGAAAATACCTGGAGATAAATCCACCACTCAGGCTTCTACTCAGGGAACTAGACTAAGGGTCCCTTTGATGCTTGATCACCCGAGCTTATCCACAACGAATTGTAAGATACAAATGGGGGTGTAAAGCTCAAGGGTTCACTTTAGTATCCTGCACATATCACTTTGCATCTGAACTTAAAAACTTCCTCAAAGTTTATTTGCTTATAATAAAAATCATTTTCGAGTCTACTTCTTTTTGCTTTTTTTTTTAAAAAAAAGGAGAGTAGAAGGGTGGAATGCACATCAGAATTGGAGACGGGCTCATTCTCCATGGATTCCACAAACATAATCATCTCACTGGGAACACCAAAAAAATTCATAATATTGACTATAAAACCATTGCATTGCAATGATAAATATGCACCAACTTCGTTTCCAAGCATTTTTTGATCTTGCCTAAAAACAAGTAGTTAACATCTATTCTAAAACATGCTTAGTTTGGACTTTTTACATGGACTATATTTGCAGGACTAGGTTTTCCCGTTACAATTACATGAACTTGTTTGCTCATGTGCTTATGGAACCCTTCCTAGCTATGTAGACCTAAAAGATATTCATAACCATTGAATTGTTTGCTCGAAGTAATAGGATCCAATTGATTCTCTTTAGATTAAATATTTATGAGAACAATTAAGAAACTAAATAATCTCATAATGAATAGGCAAAAGACAGAAGTTTCACTCCAAAGAGCTGCTAAATTCATAAAAAAAATCCCTAATTTGCAACAATAAGAACATCGCCACAAGGTATGATCAGTAAGTATCACAAATATCTAAACTCAAGGTGGGTTTTATGGCAACTTCTTGTGCCAAACAACCACACAAACTATATAAGTTGTAGAAACAATAACAAAAAGAATTCAAAAAACTACACAATTGCTAGCATTCTTAACTAGGGAAAAGAAGAAGAAGCTAGCATAAACTCAAACTCCACAAGGCGCGAAAATAGGAAGAGAAAGGAATGCATAAGGATCTAGTTTGTGCTCAATCTTCCACTAAAACTCTTATTTCCGATTCGAGAACTGAGAAAATAAATCCTTTAAATTCACCTTCCTCAGCCTTATTTTGTCTCTCTCAATTTACCACACCTACGAGCCACCATTGATTTCCACCATGTCATCTTCTTCTTCTTTCTTTATTCTTATGCACATCATAGTTCTTTTCATCGGCATAGACCTGAAAACCCTAACTGGGTTCTCCTTCTTGGGTTCAACCAAAAACCCAATGCTGATGAAGTCAAATAATACTTTTAGATAATTAGTGGCCTCTTTGTAGGTTTTTGACCCTGAATTGTGATTTTCAATATGACAAGCCTATTGCTGCCACTACAGCTATCCTAACAAAACTCATAACTTCTATAGTTTTCTAGCTATGAAGTTGCTTGTTACAACTTTTTCTTTTTATCTTTTCTCCCCTAAGAAGCACGTATATATAGTTGGTCAGCTTATATCATTTCCTACACAGTTTTACATTTCATTCACAGCAATACAATTTCATTCTCGAATTCTCTCTCTCTTAATGTATGTTTTCTTTGGCTCATCATATCATGGTATCAGAGTAGGGACACATTCAAGATCTTGAATCTAAATCTCAGATTACTTCTTTCTCATCGATCAACTGATTAGTTTCATTAGTGATTAATCTTCATGAAAACACATTTTCTTTTATTCTCATCTCAAACAATTATTTTGTATCATCAATCGCCCATGCCTGGAATTTTTTGATTGATTTAGGATGAATACAGATCCCATAAATGAGCTATCACCATCGCATATTCTATTCTTACACCCTTCGAAACACCCAAACAATGTTCTTGTCAATGAATTACTAAATAGATAGAATTATGGTACTTGGAAAAATCCATGGAGATTCCTTTGATTGTCAAGAGCAAATTAGGGTTCATTTTTGAAACATGAAAAGCACCAGCAGCTAATTCTCCATTGTTTGGGCAACGAGACTGTTGTGACAAAATGGTCATTTCTTGGCTTCTTCATAATGTGAAAAAGGCCACATCAGACAACATTCTGTTTTCCAGTTCATCCAGGTAAATTTGGATTGATTTTTAGCAAAGATTTAGACAATCGGATGGCACAAAATTCATTCAAGTCAAAAGAGATTCGTATTCAATTTCTCAAGCCAATCAAGATATTGCTACTTACTTCACTCATCTCAAGAAACTTTGGGATGAGCATGATCCAATGATGTAAGTTCTCACTTGTTCTTGTGGCCTTAAATGTGCTTGTTATAAGTCTGTTCATAAAATGATGGAGTAAGAATAGTTGGTTTACCTGCTAGTGGGTTTAAATGATTTTCATGAAGCTGTCATACGAAACATATTAATGTCTAGGGCTCTTTCTAATGTCAGTGAGGCATACTATATGTTGCTTTAAGAAGAACACGAGAGAGAAATGTCTTCTTCTAGTCAAATTATGCCTGAACTTGTAGCCTTCAATTCTAACTTTCAACTAGTATCCTTTATTGATCAAGATTCTTTGGCTTAATGGGAAACAACCATGCTTATGGAGGTAGACATCTGGGGTTCAATAGAAGGAACGTTATAAATAATCATAGTTACAACATTAGGTATAACTATGGATATAACTCTGGTTACAATGAAAGTAATTCTGGTTATGGAAAGAGGATGTATGGGCTAAGAAAATAATTATATTATGATCATTATAAGATCATAGGCACACTGTTCAAAAATGCTGTAATTTGTATAGATATCCACCACGTCATAGACTATATGAATGGAAGAAGATTATTGCTTCTGTTACTTTAGAATCAAAGGCAGGTTCTTGGTTGGAAGATGTTCATAATTCCTTAGTAGTTGATGCTTCCTATCATGCTGTTGGTAATGACCAACTTGCACCTCATGTTTCTTTGCCCACTCTGAATGCCAAATAATACCGACAATTGCTGGCTCTACTCAATAAGCAATATGGAGAAGCTCATAATGCACGTCAATTGAATAGGGTTTTGGCAGTTACAAAGTTTTTTTTTGTTGCATCCCTCGACAATGGCAATTAGATCATAGATAATGGGGCCTTTAATCAAATAACACCTTATCTTAGCTTGTTATCTTCGATTTAACCCTTGAATAATTCTACTCATATTACTATGCCAAATGGTAAAAAATCTAGAATAGCTCATGTTGGCTTAAAAAAATTAACATCCACCTTGATCCTGCCAAATGTTCTACATGTACCTAATTTTCAGTTTAATTTATTATCAGTACATAAACTACGTCAACAGGTAGCTCGGAAAGTGTTTCTCTTCCACTGACTGTACACTGCAGGGTCCAATGTTACAAGAAGGGGCCCGTGGTAAGGTTTTAGATGGACTACACCATGTGTCTAATGACAGCAATGGTGCAACAACAAATAAAAACACGCTTATCATGCAGAGTAGCTCTAAGGAAGATTTCCAACAGCATGTATTTCGCCATAACAACAACTTGTCTAAGGAAGATACTTGGCACTTTAGATTAGGCCACTTATCTTTTGAGAGAATGAAAAATCTTCGTTTACCATGTAATAAAAAGTAGTGTAGTACAACCTTCTCTTTTTTGTCCCAAGGCAAAGCTTCATAAACAGCATTTTCCTTTAAGCAATCCTAGAGCTTCCAGAATTTTTGAGCTCACACATGTTGATATTTGGGGGGCATACAGGTGTACTACATATAATGGATACAAGTACTTTCTTAACATTGTTGATGATTATCCTAGAGCCACCTAGGTTCATTTAATGTCATGCAAAAGTAATGCACCTTTTTTACAAAGTTTTGTCGCATATGTTGAGAATCAGTATGCTGTGTTAGTTAAAGTAGTAAGATTGGATAATGGATAAGAGTTCAAAGATAGAACAACCATTCAATTCTATGTAGTAAAAGGTATATTATAGCAAACTTCACGTGTTAATACACCTCAGAAAAATGGCATTGTAGAGAGAAAGCATTGCTAGAACTAGCTAAAGCACTGATGATTCAAGCCAATTTGCCATAGAAATTTTGGGGTGAAAGTATTTTGACTGTAGTTTATCTGATAAACAGATTTTCTACACCTTTATTAGATAACGAAACTCCATTTGAGGTCATTTATCATCCAAAACCCACCTATACTCACCTAAGAGTGTTTGGTTTCTTATGTTATACTTCTACTTTGAAAAAGGATAGAAGTAAGTTCCAGCCAAGAACTATACCCACCATCTTTCTAGGTTATCCTCATGGCTAAAAGGCATACAAACTATATGACTTGAAGTCTAAAAGGGTATTCACTTCTAGAGATGTGGTCTTTTATGAAACATGTTTTCCTTATTCAGGCTACACAAACACATCAAAACTACCATTGCCTATGCCTATTTTTAATGATCATATAATAGATTCTACTCAGCCTACTACTGATTTCCAAACACTAAAATCAAGCCAAGAAAGTGCCATTTTAGAATCGCAAAATCAGGCCCCTATAGAACAGACTAAATAACCCAGAAGATCTACATGAAATCATAAGCCTCCTTCACATTTTCAAGATTACATTTGTTCCAACATTAAGATAAGCTAGTGCAACATAGTTACTATACCAAGCCACTTGGTTTGCCTTTTGATAATGGAGGAATATCCAGAACCCAAGTCATATGAAGAAGCTGTCATTCACCCAGGATGGACAGAAGCTATGCAAAAGGAGATTATAGCTTTGCAAAACAAACAACACATGGGAATATACTTGATTTACAAAAAGGGAAAAAAAAAGCCATTAGCTATAAATGGGTTTATAAGAGTAAAGCTAAAGCTGATGGTTCCCTAGAAACATTACGAGTAAGGTTGGTCATTAGAGGTTTTACTTAACCATATGGTGTTGATTATGCAGAGGTTTTCTCTCATGTTGTGAAAATAGCAGCCATGAGTACTATCATAGTTCTTGTTGTAGAGAAGGCTTGGAATATATATCGACTTGATGTCAACAATGATTTCTTGCATATTGAATTAGATAAAGAAGTCTACATGTAAATGCCTAAAGTTGTACCCAATCCTAGTAACTTTACAGGCTAAGTCACTTTATGGCCTCAAACAAGCCAGTAGACAATGGTTTATCAAGCTGAAGGAAACTCTTCTTTCCTTGGGATATTCACAATCCAAGAATGACTACTTCTTCTTTCTCAACAAATCTACTCCACATATAACTGTTATAGTAATATATGTCGATGATATTTTGATAACAAGGTCATATCATAAAGAAATGAAGCATGTTAAACATTATTTGAATGACAAATTTGGCATCAAAGATCTTAGCAAGTTGCATTACTTCTTACGCCTAGAAGTTAATCACACATCATGTAACACCCCCAACTCCTAATTCCTAATTACTCTAACTTAATCAGTTAGTTACTCATGATTTGCAGTGACAGTCTTTTGATTGAAGGCATTATCGCCGTTCCATGACGGAACAAGGCTGCTTGAAATTACCTGTAACACTATGAGTGCTTGGCTAGCTAACGTTCAGTAAGATTGCAACTCTCGCTCATTTCTTGCTACCTGCTAGCTTGCCAGAAGGGAAATTATTCACTGATCCCTAACCTAAAACAAAAACACAAAAATGTTCGAAATATGAGCTGAGGCTCAGCATGTCCCTATGAGTAAAATGGACTTGGAGTTGAAATAGTTGGGTGCCCGCATTTCAAAACATTTTATTTTGCAAACAGGAGAGAGACAATGTAAGAGTAAAGCTGATTTACCGGTTATTATCTGGAAGTGGACCCCTGTTGACATCTACAGTGATCTTGAGATAGGTGTAAACCTCCCAGGCCGATCAGAAAGCTTGAGTTGCAGCCGCACAGGTAAATTGAAGGGCATAAGCCCTGATGATTGATAACTAATGGGGCCACTTGCTTATGTGACAAAACCTTGCATAAAATGATTCATTATATAAATATCATATTGATTGTGTGTAACTTGAGAAACATATGAGTTTTCGAAGAGCACAGGTAATATACATACCTAATCTTTGAAAGTCTCTCTCCGCTTTAGTAGAAATGATTTGCTGGCAGCTTGAAGCGACGGAGTGGCATCACTTCTACTCCAAATACGTCATGTTCTCGATTAGTGCAAGATTAAGAAATCTTATAATAATTCTTGACTTAATGAATAATTTAAATTCCTTTAACCTTTCTTTTTATCATTATCGTAATTATTATTAACTTAATTTGGTTCTATTTTATTTTGTTTTTGTTCCCCCTTCTTAATGTTGCCGATTTTCATTTAATGAGTGTTGTAAACGTGAGATAGGGTGACTTGTCATGTGTTTATTAATAACGGCATTATCACCATCACTATTTGAATCATTGTTATAAGCTCATTACATTATTAGTATTAACGTCATTAGAAATTATTGATCCTCATCACCATTATTAATTATTATTATTATTATTATTATTATTATTATTATTATTATTATTATTATTATTATTAGGAGGATTGGGGCTATCTTTGTCATAGCTATTAACGATATTATTATGGCTATTGTTTTTCTCTTTAACGAATCGCCATTAGCCATCAAACTTTGGATTGTGATATGGTTCAAAGCGGCTTTATGAGCTTGGTATCCCAATCATGTAATTATTATTAGTGAAATAAAACCACATAAGCATGTTATGTTAGTAATTCTAAATCCATATACAAAACTAATTGTTCTTTTCCATCTTCTTTAATAACCAAGTCCTAGAATCTCATAACCCTATATTTAGTTCATAATTATTCAAAGCCACTATATCCCCTCTAGGCTCCTTCTCTCCACCATCCTCACTTGAAAATTAAATCTTGTCATACACTCATGCAACCACATAATACATATGCTTATATCTCTTTATTTTCATTTGATTATCGCCAAGGAATTGCTTAAGCACTATTGAAACAACCTATTTAAAAGTTACACTTCATTCAACCTCTAAACCCCAACTACCAACTCATGGCAAACTTACACCCAACATACAAAATTTAACATCAATTCTTATTATTTTCGTTCAAATATTCATTATAATTCCTTTAAAACTACCAAATCAATCATCACCAAGCTTGTATTTCTTATACTCAACCACGTCCCTAATCACCAAGCCAAGGTCATAAATGAACACATCTTAACCTTATACATCTATATACATATATCTCTATTTAATTCTCACTCAACTCATTTAATCACTAATAACTCAACATAATCAACTTAAGCATTATTCAAACCATAAACCCTAATCTCTCAAGCTTATGGTCACAACTCATCCCTCCAACATGGCTTTCACCTTGACTTCATTCTAGTATGCACTAAAATCATCTCAACACCACCAACATAACATAATCAAGCCCAATTCACACCCTCAACATCACCCTTCCTCACTACCATGTCCATTCCCAATTACACTTCATCAATTCAATCTCACGACCAACATTCAAGAAAACCACAAATTGACATTCATTAAGGCTAAATACATCATTCAATAAACAATTTATCATTAACAAGTGAAACTCGAATTTATGGGGGTTAGGGTTTCACACCTTTCACCCACTTGAACACATTTAAAGAGCTGGAGAAGAGGAAAGCTGGGACGATTGTTGTGAGCGGCGAATTCTAGTGACAATGGGCAGTGGCAGGGTAGCGTTGGTCGGCTGGCGTGCAGAATAGCGATCAAGGGCAAGGGGTATGGGGGTGCTCTGTTCTGAGCAGGGGGGTCTTATGGGTTTTTGGGTTTGGGGAGGAAGAGAAAAGGGGGGTTGGGATTTTGGGTTTTGATTTTTGGTTTTTTTTGTTTTAGTTTGGTTATTTTACTTTTGATTAATTGTTTTTCCATTTTTCTTTCTACCCTTTAATATTGGGACAACTAATACTTTTGTAGATTTTTCTCAAATATCCTTACCATTTCATTTTCATTTTTTTTTCCATTACATATATACATATATAGATAATTGGATTAATATTTTTTGCTAAAATTGATAAATGAATTTATATATCTTTTAGGTGTAAAATTTGGGTGACATATTTTCATTTTTGGAGTAATGTCTTACTCTTTTTATATACATAACCTACCTTATTATCATTATTATTATTACATTGTTACTATATTTGTTTTATTATTATTATTATTATTATTATTATTATTATTATTATTATTATTATTATTATTATTATTGCTACTACTACTTTACAAATTAGCCCTTTGATATTTAGGCTAATTTTTATTCTGTGGGTATTTTAATATTTATTAGCACTTGAATGAATTATTTAGGAGCATTACGAGGTCCATTTTGAGGCCATATCGTCGTTTTAACCTGCAAGGCACAAAAATATATATATGTACACATAAAATGCTAAATTGAAATGTGGCGCCCAACTTGATTAATTGTGATTACGACAACTTGAAGTAATGAACATGAATCTCAGGCCGTTATAGCTTCCCCCTTAAAATAAGTTTTGTCCTCGAAACTAGCAGTTGGAAAGAAACATTGTCTGTACCTCAAATAGGCATGGGTACTTGCTTTTCACGTCCTCCTTGGTTTTCCATGTAGCCTCAGAGGTATTATGTTTGGTCCATAGGACCTTAACCAGAAGAATGCTTTTGTTATGAAATTGCTTAACTCTGTAATCTAATATCTGTATGGGACACTCCTCGTACATTAGGTTCTCAGTGACTTCTACTAGCTCTGTTATGATAATATGTTTTGGATCTGGGACACCTTAAAAAAATACCCTTATCTCCCACTTGAAATTCTAATGGTCTTCTCCTTTTGTCTGTATGACTTTTCTGTCTCCTCTGGGCTGCTTGGATTATGTTCTTGAATCTTCCTTATCATTTCAATGGTCTCTTGAATCAACTGAGGCCCTAAGGTTAATGCTTCGTCAAGCTCACTCCAACACAACGGAGTTATGCACTTCCTGCCATACACTGCTTCAAAAGGGGCCATCTTAATAGTGGATTGATTGATGTTATTATAAAGGAAATTCACCAATGATAAGTAATCTTCATGCTTTTTTTGGAAGCCAAGCACACAGACTCTCAACATATCCTCTAGGGTTTGATTCACTCTCTCAGTTTGCCCATCGGTTTCAGGGTGATCTGAGCTACTAAAATTTAACTTGGTTCTAAAAGCTTTTTGTGGAGCTTGCCAAAACCGAGCTTGAAACCTTTGGTCTCTATCAAATACTATGCCCCTTTGTATGCCATGTAGTGAAACTATTTCTTTGACATACAACTGTGCTAGTCTTTTTACACCCCAAGTGTCATGAATTGGTATAAAATGGGCAGATTTGGTGAGTTTGTCCACAATGAGCCAAATAGCATTCTTCTTTAAAATAGAGAGGGGAAAGCCCATAATAAAATCCATTGAAATGGAATCCCACTTTCCAGTAGGAACCTCTAAAGGCCTTAATTTGCCCACAGGGCGCTGATGTTTAGCTTTCATCCTTTGACATGTCAAACACTTATCTACATACTCTGCAATCTCTCTTTTCATGTTATCCCACCAATAGTATTGCTTTAGATCACTGGACATTTTTTGTTACTCCTTGATCCACTGAATAATAAGCAGTATAGGCTCCTCCTAAAATCCTCCTTTCAATTCTCCTTTATTAGGAACAGATAACTAGTTTCATAACCTCAAGGTTCCATCCTCATGTATTATAAAGTCAGGTGACTTCCCTTGTATGACATTTTATCTAAGTCTTTGTAATTTGATATCACCCTTTTGACTTAGCTTAATCTTCGCTATTATTAAGGGTCGCACTTTTAATGCTAATGACAACTTGTTTCTTGACCCATGTGATACAACTTCAATGCTCATATCCTCAAGGTCTTTGGTGATGCTAGATTGGATAGCTAGGCTTTTCATCATTAAACTTGTCGAACGTTTCCTAGATCTAAATTTGACTTTAAAAATGAACACATCCACAAATGAGAGTGATAAGATTGGTGGTCAAGTAAGTCATTGCCCATGAAAGAAATAAATGGTGAAGTTAGAAATGATTAATAAGGGAGGGATTGTCATAGGATGGCTAAAGCAAATATGGTTAGGAGTTTTCACGAATCCAAGAATAGAAGGCCACCGGCATTGTGGTTTGCAGGTAAGAATCATGAAAGAGCTAATAGATAGTCAATAGTTTTTGAGTCATCTCAGTAGCAAATACGACTATTCTATGCCATCTCAATCCGATTGAGTAGTTAGCCGATTTACTTATAGATCAAGTTATGTCATGTATAAAATATGGAATGAAATAAGAAAGGACTAGAGTATTCAAAATAGGAAGATAAGATTATTCGCTTACTTAAATACTTTTAACCAAAGTTCTCATTGCTTGACCAAGCTGCTCGGACCCCTCACATAAATGAAAATAAGTTTGGGGTTTTGGAGCTCTAATAGGAATAAGAGAGTGGACTGTTACTATAACTGCGACGTTAAAGTGTGGTTGAATGTTAAGGTCATAAATGTAGTATCAATATCATAAGAAATAGAATAATCTCGATGTCGAACATAGGGTAATAAATAACGACAAAAGAGTTTTAAAGGGAAAATATTTTACCTACTTTAGACGGGAAAGATGATTCAGTTACATTTAGGTTTAGTTGTTGAATTACAAATGAAATATTAGTAATGGAGTTTCAACGTGGTGACCGTCTATCACCTTCAACATGATGAAGCCGATAGATGAATTTAGATTTGAATTAATAGAGTATAAAATAGGCAACATGAAAAAAATTTAGGTAAGATAACAAGATTGCATATAGAAAGCTCGAGTCTATATTGTGGCAAATGGAATTTAAAAGCAAGAAAATTGTTAGGGTTATAGTAGTCATTGTTCACTCGCACTAGTGGGAGCTTAACTGCATCTCTAACTCCAGCAAGCTATGTGGGCTTACTACCATGAATAAACGGGGTGTAAGATATATACATGTAAATACGCTTTTAGCAAAATGAAGAAGAGGAAGATGAAAGTCAGAAGTATTAGAATATTGACAACCACTTAAAATCGCACAAGAATAAATTCAATATTTAGCTACAAGTTGCAAAGACGTGGTGGATGATGCTAGAAATAGGTACGAGCACTCTTAAAGAACCCCAGCATTCTAAAAGTTTGAAATTAAAAGAAGGATGATATAACATTGAAAGGAAGCAAAGTTCAAAGACGAGGCAGGTTAACCATATATAAGAAATGATAGAAATAATAACATTAATACAAATGACAAATTATAGAAATAATAGCTGTTGCTTTCGAGAGTGCACAACCATAAGAGGGGGGTGAATTGTGGTTTTCGATTTTCGCAATATGCTGGCAAACAGTCTTAGACCCTGTTCGCGCAGGCTGTTCCTGAGATATGCAGAACCGAAAATCCAACAAAATTGAATGCGGAAATAATGGACACAGAATTTTTACGTGGAAAACACCTCTAGCCCAACTGAGGTGAAAAACCACGACCTACCTTCGTGTAGGATTTATACACTTCACTAAACGGGCTAATCACATTACAATAGTAACACACCTTGTTACAAATTGCAACCCACGTAACCGTCTTCCCTAAGACAGGTTACCCCACGTCCAAAATCCCCTTGATTTGGACACACACTCAACTCACTTTTGTGAAAGAAGAATATAAAGAAAAACACCCTATTACAATGCTTCTCAACTAAGCTAATATAGGGTACAATGAAGTCCTAGTATGCCAACTTTGAAAGCTCAAATAACTCACTCACTAGACACGGTTTTCTTTTGAAACTTTTAAGCTCATGAACACTGAATTTTTGCCTTTGAAAACCGATGCTTCTGAGTTGTAAGAAGCGACTTTATATAGTGCTTGGTAAAAACAATTCCTCAAATTTTTGGAAACCAAAATTTCTAAAGGAGATAGAGTCCTTTAACCGCAAGGGGTGAGGTAACATGAGCTGGTAAGAATTCCTTAATTGCTTAAGGCGGTGATTCTTCAGCAACACGGTTTCATCCTTTAGCCCATGATTTTCTCAACAACCTTATCCACTTGCCAAAAGTTGAAGATTCCTTTTATTCAAAAAGATTTTGTAAATCCCCTTAGATTTTGATAACCGTTTTAGGGTAAGGGGTAAGATACTACATAAAAAAATCTTGCTTGCAAATCTTAGAGAAGCTGCCCAAAATCAGAGAGAGAAAAATCATGTGAAATCATTTTTTCGCAGCTTAATCTGGAAACACCCTGACCACCCTGTTTCCAGGATTGTTTTGAAAGGTGATCCGAAATATTTTCCAAAAAGCAAAACCGTTTCAAGTAAGTGGTAAATTAAGACTTTCTAATTGGCATATTAACAAGAGTTCAAAAATATAAAATCCAAATCAAATCAAGACATCTTGTTGTAACGACCAGTTATATTGTAGAGAGATGAATTTGCTGCTTCAAACACTTCACCGACCCTGTTCCTCACGGTTGCACTTATATCGCTGACTTGAGTACCTGTTCTTAGTCAACCATTAGTCAAACAAGTTTAAGACATTGAGAACAGCAATAAGGACCTGTTTGGAGAGTCTGTTTAGAACAACAACAACACTTGGATTTGTTATCATCAAAGCCTTATACATCATAACAATTTCCTCCTTTTTGATGATGACAAACCAAGTGACCATATTGACTTTCAAGGATAAATGAAGTGTTAGTGCCAATCATTCATAGAACCGACAATTCACATGAAGCAGCTAGTATCGAAAAATTGTAAATTGTAAGAGAATCAACGCGTCCATGGCAAAACTAAAACAATATTGGTCATCCTATCTTCCCCCTTTTGGCATCATTAAAAAGGAAGGGCAAACAGTCAAACAGAGAGTGTTTGCTATCACCACCACTTAGGTAATGAAGGAAAGTCAACATGCGATACACTCAAGTGTTTTGATACGGTAATGAGACACAAGCAATTCTCAACAAAAAGCAAGCAAGGCAAAGCCAATCAAAACAAGATAACCTGTTATTCGCCAAAAGAGTGCAACATAGAGTACAAACTAGCAAGAGAGGACAACCAAGAGAAGTGAGAACAGGCAATGAGAACAGCGTATGGGGGGGATCAGGGAGCAGGAGGGGAAAATTTTGCTGAGAGGAAAGTGAGAAGGGCGAGGAGATCTTCATGACGCTTGGCATTTAGAGCTTTTTCCTCGTCCAGGGCAGCCTTCACAACAGTAAGCTTAGCACTTAGTCGAGAGCTTTCTTCCAGAGCAGCCTCAATCTTGACTGAGGAACTGCCAGGCACAGGAGGACGGGGTGTTCTGGTCCCCTGTTCTGAGGCAGATCCCTCAATCAATGTGTATCCACACCCCATGAGAGTGTTGCTCCCGATCTCATCAATGAACTGAGCTCCCACCTTCTTCTCCAGTGTCACCCCAAAGTGCTCAAAAACACTAGTCAGGAAGAAACCATACCCAAGGTCATGTTCCCTGGAGGTGTTTGCAATTCTTGCAATATGTCGAACCATGATGGCAGGAAGGTTGATTTGCTCTTCCCTGTCCATCAGATCCATAAGACACTGATCCATGGCATCGGCAAGATTTCGACCCTGGCCCCTGGGGATGACATTTTTGATAATAAACCAAAATATCAACTGATGAAGAGATGTCATGTCCCCTTTCTTCACTGACTGGGGTGTTTGCAGGCTTGGTTACTGGCTGAATTTCTGGGAAAGCTCCAGCAGCCGGGCTGTCCCAAGAACAGTCTTATCTTCCCGCACATATACATCAAAGCCCGTGGAGGGAATCCCCAAAATTTCCCCTAATATCTTCGCATCAAAGCGAAGCTGTTTCCCATTAACAGTACTTATCACCACTCCTTCGGTGACAGTGCAGTTGGCGTAAAACTATGCCAACTCGTGGATAGAACACCCCAACTGGGTGTTTGTAAACAGTTCAAACCACCCCTGTGCACGCAGCTTGTGCAGAAACACCCCAAGACCCTGTTTCTCAAAATACTTGACCTTGACGATTTTGCCCCTGACTACCCGCTCTGAAGCAGTTGGGTCAGTTTGGCTGAAATTGCAGACGGGGTTGACTTCTTGGCTCTCTTAGGCTGGGGCTCAGTAGGGGTGTCTTGTGTGGAGGCGTGTTTGAGAGAGGCTTTTCGCTTGGGGGTTTTGGTAGGTGATGATTTGGAGGGTACAGCGGAGGCTGGTTTGGGTGTAGGCAGAGGCTTGTCCTCTGAGGACTCTGAGAACACGGGAGTGCCCTGTTTGAAGGAGGTGTTCTCAGTGTCACTATCAGAGGAAGGCTCAGAAGAGGAATCAATTTCCTCAACAACAGGAGAAGGCTGTTTGGCAGGACGAGACATGGATTGAAAAGCAATTCGGGCTGATTTTCTGGTTGGCCTGGTAATGGGTTTGGCCGGAGAGAAAATTTGTGGTTTCGGTTTGACAGGGGTTTCAGTCTTTGGGGGTTCTTCAGTTTAGCCGCTTTTAGGCCTTGATGGTGGTCTTGTTTTTGGCATTCTAGTGCGCCTAGCCACAATTTTATACCTTTTGCGTTTCTCACCGGTTTGTGGTACCGGTGTGGCTTGTTCAGTCTCGACAGGAGACTCCTCCAGGTGACCACTACTTCCCCCTACTTCTTTTGACAAATCTTCTCCTAGGTCATCCCTAAAAATCTCAGGCCCTGTTTCAGCCCCTGTTTCCTGCTCTGGAAACAACCCGAAAGAATTGATGTCATCCAGGCCATGTTCAAACAAAAAGAGTTCATCTGTAGCCCCAATTTCTCTACCAGATGCCCCAAAAGGTTCTTGAGGTTCTCCAGACTTCTGACATACACTTGATTTACCAAACAGAACTAAATCCCACCCAAATTTATAAGGAATGTCTTCCAATTTTAGACCTACTGTACTGAGGTCTATGCTTTTCAGAAATCCAAAAGGTTTGTAAAGAATGGGGCGAGATGGTTCAGCAGATTTACCTTCCATGAAAGCCGCCAGAAATTGCGTGTGAGCAAACAGGGCTGTGGCTGTTTGCAAAGCTGTGCTTGGTGACTGGTTGCCCTGGGTCAAGGACACGGAACTCGTGGTGCTAATGGGGGACGCCATTTTTCAGAGGGAGAAGAGAGATTAGGGTTTCTCGAATGGAATTTCAAAGCAAGAAGAATTGTGGTGGAGGTGAGAGAATGAAGCAAGTTTGAAGCAAACTTTAAAGAGGAGAGGCGTGCAAGATCTTTTAAAGATTTTGCCTGTTTTGCAACGGGCTTTATCATTAAATCCGGCCGCGCACGCCTCAGGAAGATGTGAAGCAAATCTCAGCTAGTTGCACACATTTGACAAACAAGAGGCGTACCTGTTCCTGGTACTTGTTTTTGAGGTTGCTTGCTCGGTAACATAGGACAATAAGGGTAATCTCATTAGACCTCAACGACTGTCAGCAGGTTGCAAACCTCACATATGCTAGACATAGCACAGAAATTGATGGCAAACAAATATTGTAACATATTGAACCCATGGCTTTTGAATATTGCCAACAGGGAGGGAGAACAAGATGGTCAAGTTGTTCTAATTAAACCTAGTTCGAGTCTATTCCTTTCAAATTGTTCTCTGCTTAGTGCCTTGGTGAATATACCAGCAATTTGATTTTCAGTGGCACAAAAATGCATTGAGATCACTCCTTTTTCAACATTGTCTCTTAAAAAATGATGACGAATGTCAATATGTTTTGTTCTTTTGTGTTGACATGGATTTTTGGCAATGTTAATTGCACTTGTATTGTCACAATAAATAGGAATGCATCCTATGTCAACACAAAAATCCTTGAGTTGTTGCCTTATCTATAATAACTGAGCACAACAGGATGCAGCTGCCACGTATTCAGCTTCTGCTGTGAACAAGGTAACAGAGAGTTGTTTCTTGGTTGCCCAAGATACCAAACAAGGTCCAAGAAAGTGAGCCATACCTGAGGTGCTTTTTCTATCAACCAAGAAACTGCATAATCAGCATCAGCATACCCAACAAGATCAAAGTTGTAACCTCTAGGATACCACAAGGCTAGATCAGGTGTATGTTTTAAATATCTTAAAATCCGTTTAACAGCCTTTAGATGAGTTTCTTTTGGGTTAGACTGAAAACGTGCACATAGACCAACACTGAAAATAATGTCAGGTCTACTAGCAGTTAGGTATAGGAGTCACCCTATCATACCCCTATAGGATTTCTCCTCAACTAAGGGACTACCATCATCCATTACCAACCTGGTTGAGGGAGAGATGGGAGTATCAATGGGCTTGACCGACTCCATCCCAAAACGCTTGAGTAACTCCTTGACATACTTTTGTTGATGGATCATGGTGCCGTTTGAAGTTTGCTTGATTTGCATGCCTAAAAAGAAATTAAGCTCACCCATCATGCTCATTTCAAACTCACTCCTCATCATTTTTGAAAATTCATTGCACAAATCATGATGAGTTGCACCAAATATGATGTCATCGACATATACTTGGACAATTAACAAATGTTCTCCCTTAGATTTTGCAAACAAGGTATTATCTACCTTGCCTCTTTTAAAATCATTTTTCAATAACAAACTTGACAACCGCTCATACCAGGCTCTAGGAGCTTGTTTTAAACAATAAAGTGCTTTGTTAAGTTTGAAAACATGGTTAGGAAATTCATCACTTTCAAAACCGGGGGGTTGTTTGACATACATTTCTTCTTTAAGGTATCCATTTAGAAATGCACTATTGACATCCATTTGATACAACTTGATCTCCATGTGGCCTGCAAAGGCTATCAAGATTCGAATGGCCTCCGTCCTTGCAATAGGTGCAAAGGTCTCTTCATAATCAATTCCCTCTTCTTTGGTGTAGCCTTGAACCACCAGCCGGACCTTGTTTCTAGTGACTGTTCCACACTCATCAAGCTTGTTACGGAATACCCACTTGGTTCCAATGATTGTTCTATCCTCTGGCCGTGCACAAGGTGCCATACCTTGTTCCTTTCAAACTGATGGAGTTCTTCTTGCATGGCTGTGACCCAATCTGAATCTGCAAGAGCGTCATTAATATTCTTTGGCTTAATTTTTGAGAGAAAAGCATAGAAAGCACAGAAATTTTTGAGCCTAGATCTAGTTTGAACTCCTGCATTAATATCAGACAAAATTTGATCAAGAGGATGTGAACTTTGGTATTTCCATGATCGTGGTGAAAGTGGGTTCACAGACACGCTCTCCATCCTAGCTGGAATACTCAGTGGAACAGGTTCAGAACCTGTTCTCGAGCCTGTTTGGGAACTTGTTCCTGAATTTATCCCTGAAGGATTCGGCTGATGTTGTCTCGAGCAGGGTTCCACCCTGTTTCCCCCTGTTTGGCTCACACCTTGCTTACCTTCCTTAAGAACAGCTTCAGACCTTGATTTCTCAGTGGCTTCCTTACCTTGTTCATCTTGGAGCAGCAAGTCTTTTCTAACAAGACCTAGTTCAAGGTCTTCCTCCTGTGCATCATTCTCACTTAGAGAGTTAGTTTTATCAAAAAGCACATGCAGACTTTCCTCAACACACAAGGTTCTCTTATTAAACACTTTGTATGCCTTACAATGCGAGGAGTAACCAAGGAATATTGCTTCATCACTCCTTGGATCAAATTTCCCTAAGGCATCCTTTCCATTATTATGCACAAAACATTTACAACCAAAAACTCTCAAATGCAAAATATTGGGTTTTCTTCCTTTGAGGAGCTCATAAGGAGTTTTGTTAAGAAGAGGTCTAATCATGCATCTATTTATAATGTAACATGATGTGTTTAAGGCTTCAGCCCAAAAATTTCTAGGAAGACCACTAGCAACGAGCATTGTTCTAGTCATGTCCTCTAGAGTACGATTTTTGCGTTCTACCACCCCATTCTGTTGGGGTGTTCTTGGGGCTGAAAAATTATGATCAACACCATGCTCTTTACAATAGTCAATAAAGCTCGAATTTTCAAATTCTGTACCATGATCAGACCTTAGGCACACCAAAGAGTATCCTACCCTCTTTTCAGTCTTTTTAATGAAAGCAAGAAATTTTTCAAAAGTTTCATCTTTAGAAGCCAAAAACAAGGTCCAAGTGAAACGAGAGTAGTCATCCACTATCACAAGCACATACCTCTTACCACCTCTACTCATGATCCTCATTGGACCACATAGATCCATATGTATCAATTCAAGAGGTCGAGTAGTGCTTACACACCTTTTAGATTTAAATGAATTTCTGACTTGTTTGCCTTTGGCACATGCATCACATACCTTGTCATCATTGAATTTGATGGAAGGTAAGCCAACCACTAAGTCTTTGGTTATAAGTTTGTTCAAAAGCGAGTAACTTGCATGGCCTAGTTTTTTGTGCCAAAGCATAACATCATCATTTAAAGCACTCAAACAAGTCAAATTATTTTGGGGAAGAGTAGAAATACACACTTTATAAACATTTTTGTGTTGCTTCCCCTTCAACACAACATCTCCTGTGTTCATATTTACAACCAAGCAACGTGTTGGAGAGAACACTACTAGGTTGTCTTTGTCACACAGTTGGGACACACTTAGCAAGTTGTGTTTTAATCCATCCACAAAATAAACATTGTCAATTGAATGGGAGAGTGACTCACCTATCTTACCTATACCGACAATTGTCCCGATTTGCCGTTTCCAAATGCCACACTCCCTTCTTCTGAAGCTGTAAGTGAGAGAAAATTGGATTTTTCACCAGTCATATGCCTCAAACACCCACTGTCAACATACCACAGCTACTTGTTCCCTAGGTTGTTTCCTACACTGTTTGTTGGGTTGTTTGCTGGGTAGTTTTCTCTCACTTCAGCCTGCAAAACAGATCATAGGTTAGTTTTGGGAACCCAGATCCACTTGGGTCCCATTCCTTTAGACGTACAAATCTCATCTTTCCTAACCCATATTTGTTTTACATAAGCTGTGTTCCTTTTAATGGCATACTTTCTCGAGGGACAAGTATAACGATAATGACCCATTTTACCACAGTGATAACATACAATGTTCTCAGATAATCCTACATATTTTCTATTCACTGGGTAGGTCATCTTAGGCACAAAATCTAGTCTTCTTCTATTTCGACTATGATGTGTGTTTAACCATTCAAGCGCCCTTGAGAACCTGTTTCAGAGCTTGTTTGTGACAAGGTCTAATTCCATTTGTTTTATTTTCTCAAGCAAGTTTTTGTTTTCTTCCAACAAAGATTCGACCTTTCCTTTTAAGTCAAGAGATTCCTTTTCCAGCTCAGTCAGATTAATGGAACAAGTCTCTTCTTTCATGAGTAGAGTCTCTTTAAGCACATTAATGTTTTCATGCAAGGCAAGTGTCTCTTTGTCAACTTCAAATTTTTCCAATTTAAGAGTTTCATTTTCAAGTTCTAGGGCACGAACATCCCTTTTTAATTCAGCACATATATCCATTATAGTGTATACTAATTCCTCAAGAGTTGATTTATTTAGACCATGTATCTTGTTCTTGAATTGAGTCAGACTATCTGTTGATCCATCATCTGAATCAGTGTCACTTCTTGCCATGAGTGCTACATCAGCTTCCTTGGCTTCAAACCTTTCCTCATCCTCGCTTGAATCACCCCAAGCCACAAGCATAGCTTTTGAGAATCATTTCGCTGAGCTGCTTACACCCTGTTTCCTCCCCTGTTTTCTAGGGTGTTCAGGTTCTTGTTCCTCCTTGTGTAGTGGGCAGTTTCTCACAATGTGGTCTAGCTTGCCACACTTGAAGCATCCAGAGAACTGTTCCCGAGAGGTGTTCCTGCCCTTGCCAAAGTCCTTCCTTTTACTGTTTTCTTTAACTTTCTTGAAGAACTTTTTAAATTTTTGAGTTATCATGGCAATCTCCTCCTCATCAGAATCAGAATCATTTTCTAAGACCTTTAGAGCAAGACCTCGATCTCTCTTTGTCTCATCTTTCTGCTGGGAATTTTTTCTAAGTTCATACATTTGGAGATTTCTAATGAGCTCATCTAGGGTGATCTTGTTCATGTCCTTAGCTTCTTGGATGGCCGTTACTTTCGCTTCCCAAGAATGAGGTAAAATTCTTAGGATTTTCCTCACCAATTCTTCAGTGGTGAAGGATTTTCCCAGGGATTTCAACTCATTCGTTATGTGAATGAAGCGAGTGTACATGTTCATCACACTTTCACGATCACCCATCTCAAACAGCTCATATTTTCTCATAAGCAATTCAATCCGGGATTGCTTTACCTGATTGGTCCCTTCGTGAGCTATTTGCAACGCATCCTAGATCTCCTTGGCCGACTCACATTCAGATATGCGAGTATATTCATCAGGACCTAGGCCGAAATATAGAAGTTTCTTGGCCTTGGCATTCTTCTCCATCATCTTGTAATCTTCAGCATTGAATTCCTTAGGCTCCTTGGGGATTCACTTTCCATCTTCAGTTGTTTTCTTAGGGATGAGTGGTCCATTCTTGATGAGCATCCACAACTCATAGTCCTCAGCTTGGATATAGTTTTCCATCCTATTCTTCCACCAACCATAGTGTTGGCCGTTGAAGTATGGTGGTCGAGTTATGGATTGACCTTCAAGCATGCCTTGTGGGGTACTCATCTTCAAGGATCTCTCAAGGTGTTAGCCTTTTAAAGGAGAACCTGCTCTGATACCACTTGTTGCTTTCGAGAGTACACAACCACAAGAGGGGGGTGAATTGTGGTGTCCGATTTTCGCAATATGCTGGCAAACAGTCTTAGACCCTGTTCGCGCAGGCTGTTCCTGAGATATGCAGAACCGAAAATCCAACAAAATTGAATGCAGAAATAATGGACACAGGATTTTTACGTGGAAAACACCTCTAGCCCAACTGAGGTGAAAAACCACGACCTACCTCGTGTAGGATTTACACACTTCACTAAACGGGCTAATCACGTTACAATAGTAACACACCTTGTTACGAATTGCAACCCACATAACCGTCTTCCCTAAGACAGGTTACCCCACGTCCAAAATTCCCTTGATTTGGACACACATTCAACTCACTTTTGTGAAAGAAGAATATAAAGAAAAACACCCTATTACAATGCTTCTCAACTAAGCTAATATAGGGTACAATGAAGTCCTAGTATGCCAACTTTGAAAGCTCAAATAACTCACTCACTAGACACGGTTTTCTTTTGAAACTTTTAAGCTCATGAACACTGAATTTTTGCCTTTGAAAACCGATGCTTCTGAGTTGTAAGAAGCGACTTTATATAGTGCTTGGTAAAAACAATTCCTCAAATTTTTGGAAACCAAAATTTCTAAAGGAGATAGAGTCCTTTAACCGCAAGGGGTGAGGTAACATGAGCTGGTAAGAATTCCTTAATTGCTTAAGGCGGTGATTCTTTAGCAACACGATTTCATCCTTTAGCCCATGATTTTCTCAACAACCTTATCCACTTGCCAAAAGTTGAAGATTCTTTTTATTCAAAAAGATTTTGCAAATCCCCTTAGATTTTGATAACCATTTTAGGGTAAGGGGTAAGATACTACATAAAAAAATCTTGCTTGCAAATCTTAGAGAAGCTGCCCAAAATCAGAGAGAGAAAAATCGTGTGAAATCATTTTTTTCGCAGCTTAATCTGGAAACACCATGACCACCCTGTTTCCAGGATTGTTTTAAAAGGTGATCCGAAATATTTTCCAAAAAGCAAAACCGTTTCAAGTAAGTGGTAAATTAAGACTTTCTAATTGGTATATTAACAAGAGTCTAAAAATATAAAATCTAAATCAAATCAAGACATCTTGTTGTAACGACCAGTCATCTTGTAGAGAGACAAATTTGCTGCTTCAAACACTTCACAGACCCTGTTCCTCACGGCTGCACTTATATCGCTGACTTGAGTACCTGTTCTTAGTCAACCATTAGTCAAGCAAGTTTAAGACATTGAGAACAGCAGTAAGGACCTATTTGGAGAGCCTGTTTGGAACGACAACAACACTTGGAATTGTTATCATCAAAACCTTATACATCATAACAATAGCATTGATACAAATGACAAATTAATCAGCAAGGTTTCGTACACTAATTAAGATCTTTTTGGTAAATGCTCGGGGTCGAGCGGAGGTAACATAGCAAAGAAACGATGTTAATACATGAGTCGAGATGATTAAGAGAGAAGTTGATTAATGACTAAAAGTGCTAAGAATGTTGCTGATGTAAGATTTTAATGGAAGGAACAGATGATAAATTTCCAAACGATGGGTAATTAAAATTTTACCATGATGCAGATGGATTGAAAATAACTGTAACCATAAACAATTTAAGGATGGGAGGAAATAATAGTCAGATAGTTCCATTCATTTACATAGGAACCAAAACATTGCACATAAATCCAAAAGCCAGACTAGTAGTAAAATAGTAAACTACGTAGTGATTGGATGTTAAGAGCGAGAAGGATCACATCACTATTGAAATAATGGTTGCAAAGTAAGATGAGTAGAGGTAATTAATGAAAGCAAGAGAGATGTAACCCATCTTAATGATAGGGATTTCCTCTAAAAATTAATGTCATGAGGTAATTCAATAAGGGAAAAGATATGTAATGAAGTATTACTGCGGCAATTAAATAGTTTTGGGCATGATTTAATGTGCATAAAAAGGAACTACAAATTAAATTATATGATTGCATAATAGGGGGTGGCCAGCTCTAGGTGGTAACCAAAAAAGTTAAGAATCCCCAATCAAGGATACTAAATTATGCAGTGATATCTAGCAAGGGAGGTCTAATATCAATCGGCCAAAGGTCAATGTAAACTCTTTTGAATTAATACAGGGACTCATGCAGCTAAAGTTTCAAAGATTTGACATGATCAAAAGAAAGTAGTCTGAGTTTCAATTTGTATGCAAACATGTCACAAATATTATTACCCCACAATCCTCTATTGTTGTGCTTGAAATTGTGTCCCGGTAATACTCTTTGAATTTGACATCTGAACCTCATAAAATTACTAGTAATACTTCTATAGAGTCCATGCAATATCTATATCTATATATATATATCTATATATATATATATATATATATATATATATATATATTATATATATATATATATATATATATATCTATATATATATATATATATATATATATATAATATATATCTATATATATATATATATATATATATACACATTTGAATCACCACACCCAATTCCTTACCAACTAAGTTGTAATACATCAACAAGTAACCTAATTAATCTAAGCCATTTAATAATTGTAATTTATTATACTTCTCCAACTACTATTTATCTCCTCAAATCTTATCCACTCTGGGCAACAATATAAATCATGACATTTAGAATTTCTGGTATACAAAAGTAACAACTCCGTTCACATATACAACATATCCTCAAGCCTTATTCTATAGTTTAACTTCTGTAGCTAGTTGTTTTTCGCCAAATGAGCATACTCAATGTTGTGGACCATCACTCTCGCTACTTCGATGAATCCAACATCTACATGCCCTACTTCTCACTCTTTCTTTTCTTCTTCTTTTTTGTTCTCTAGTGCTTGTTAATCCCAAGGAGCTCACTTACTGAATCACTTTATGCTCCATAAAGTAAGATCTTCCCCACTTAATTTATTTTGCATAGTCTAGTGAGTATAGCTTGACCGTGAACACCCATGACCTTATCCAACATAATAAAAGAAATTATTTATACCTCCTTGGAATCTCTTATATATATCTTGGAGCTAAAACTCATCCATAATCATTCACAGGTGCCTTTAGAGTTTGTTTTAGCCTTATGATAGGTGTGGACATTATCGACCCAACCACATTATAGAATCTTGAATATCTATAAGAGTTTTCTCCTTCACATTTCCAGAGTTTTCAATGCCTACTATTGCCTAGATTGAGGTATATTTGTTTATATGATCTGGGTCAATGACCCAGAATCAAAACATCCACCAACATCCCAAGTCTAAATGTCCTCCACCTCTTCTACACTTAATACCTCCATCACTGCAGAACATGCCTTTGGGGTATAATAGCTTGTATACCTAGCAGTCGGTAGCCCACATAGGTTCACACAATCTGGAGGCACATTTAATAACAACACTTCCTTTGCGTAACACCTCATCTTGCCGCAACCATCCATATAATATCAAGCAACACAACATAAGCTACTGAATTGCCAGCACCTACTTCATTACACAGAATAATTATTGCAAATCATCTACAATAGTGAGACAGGCCCTTATACATGGACGTTACTGTACTATTGCAACGACTATTTCATACTGATCTAACCCATGAATATTGCTAGATAATACATTTCCCTTATTTAGCAAGTTAAAGGTAGTTTGGTACTGCATTAATTGCATGAGAGTTTACGGACTTCACCTTTTTTTCATGTATTAAGCATCACAATACCTAAGCATTAAGTACTTCAACACATCTTAGTAAAACCTCTAGATTGAAAGCATCCAAGTAGCTCAAACAGGCAACCCAAAACTCCACAAAATTATCACTATGAGCTTAATATACTTCTTTGGAATACATACTTCACCAAGAAGTTGACCGAATGCTTTCCCACTCTACATCGATAATGTTGGAATTCCTAAGATATTATTTAACTATGTAGTTGGTCTTAATACTAAGGGCTGAAGGCCACGTAAATGTTTACTACAACATCCTCATGATATGCGCGTACACATGAACTCCTACTCAACATCTCGTTTCCCTAATCCAACACAACTCACAGGCATTCCTATAGCTCACAGTAGCCCCAAACCATGAGCGTCATATGCTCACAGTATTTCGCTAAGCTGACTCTAATACCACAACTTTAATGCCCTCAACTCCTGATTCCTGATTACTCTAGCTTAATCAGTTATTTACTTATGATTTACAACGGAAGTCTTTTCATTGGAGGCATTACCACTGTTTTATGACGGAACAAGGCTACCTAAAATTACCTGTAACACTATGAGCGCTTCGCTAGCTAACGTTCAGCAAGATTGCAACTCTTGCTCATTTCTTGCTACCTAAAACAAAAACACAAAAACGTTCGAAATATGAGTCGAAGCTCAGCACATACATCCCTATGCAGTAAAATAGACTTAGAGTTTAAATAGTTGGGTGCCGCATTTTAAAACATTTTGTTTTGCAGACAGGGGAAAGAAAATGTAAGAGTAAAGTTGATTTGCTGGTTATTATCCGAAAGTGGACCCCTATTGACATCTCCAGCGATCTTGAGATAGGTGCACACCTCCTAGGCCGATCAGAAAGCCTGAGTTGCAGCTACGCGAGTAAATTGAAGGACATAGGCCCTGATGATTGATAATTGATGGGGCCACTTGTTTACGTGACAAAACATTGCATAAAATGATCCATTATATGAATATCATATTGATTGTGTATAACTTGAGAAGCATGTGAGTTTTCGAAGAGTACAGACAATGTACGTACCTGGTCTTTGAAAGTCTCTCTCCGCTTTAGTAGAAATCATTTATTGGCAGCTTGAAGTGATAGAGGTGGCCTCACTTCTGCTCCAAATACGTCATGTTCTCGATTAGTGCAAGATTAAGAAATCTTATTATAATTCTTGACTTAATGAATAATTTAAATTCCTTCAACCTTTCTTTTCATGATTATCATAATTATTATTAACTTAATTCGGTCCTATTTTATTTTGTTTTTGTTCCCCCTTCTTAATGTTGCCGATGTTCGTTTAATTAGTGTTGTAAAAGTGAGATAGGGTGACTTGTCATGTGTTTATTAATAACGGCATTATCACCATCACTATCTGAATCATTGTTATAAGCTCATTACATTATTAGTATTCACATCATTAGAAATTATTGATCCTCATCACCATTATTAATTATTATTAATATTATTAGGAGGATTGGGGTTATATATTCCATAACTATTAGTGATATTATTATGGCTATTGTTTTTCTGTTTAACAAATCGTCGTTAGCCGTCAAACTTTGGATTGTGATATGGTTCAAAGCGGCTTCATCAACTTGGTATTCCAATCATACAATTATCATTAGTGAAATAAAACCACATAAGCATGTTATGTTAGTAATTCTAAATCCATGTACAAAACTAATTGTTCGTTTCTATCTCCTTTAATAACCAAGTCCTAGAATCTCACTAACCCTATACTTAGTTCATAATTTTCAGACATTCAAAGCCACTATATCCCCTCCAGTCCCCTTCTCTCCACCATCCTCACTTGGAAATTAAATCTTGTCATATACTTATGCAACCACACAATACATATGCTTATATCTCTTTATTTTCATTTGATTATCGCCAAGGAATTGCTTAAGCACTATTAAAGCGACCTAATTAAAATTTACACTTCATTCAACCTCTAAACCCCAATTACCAACTCATGGCAAACATACACCCAACATACAAAATTTAACATCAATTCTTATTATTTTCGTTCAAATATTCATTATAATTCCCTTGAAACTACCAAATCAATCATAACCAAGCTTGTATTTCTTATACTCAACCACATCCCTAATCACCAAGCCAAGGTTATAAATGAAAACATCTTAACCTTATACATCTATACACATATATCTCTATTTAATTCTCACTCAACTCATTTAATCACTAATAACTCAACATAATCAACTTAAGCATTATTCAAACCATAAACCCTAATCTCTCAAGCTTATGGTCACAACTCATCCCTCCAACATGGCTTTCACCTTGACTTCATTCTAGTATGCACTGAGATCATCTCAACACCACCAACATAATGTAATCAAGCCCAATTCACACCCCCAACATCACCCTTCCTCACCACCATGTCCATTCACAATCACACTTCATCCATTCAATTTCATAACCAACATTCAAAAAAACCACAAATTGACATTCATTAAGGCTAAGTACATCATTCAATATAAAAAATTATCATTAACAAGTGAAACTCAAATCTTTGGGGGCTAGGGTTTCACACCTTTCACCCACTTGAACACACTCAAAGAGCTGGAGAAGAGGACGGCTGGGACGATGGTTCTGAGCGGCGGATTCCGATGACAATGGGCGGCGGCGGGGTGGCTTTGGTTGGCCGACGTGCAGAATGGCAAGAAAGGTTAAGAGGTGTGGGGGTGTTCTGTTCTGAGCAGGGGGGTTCTTACAGGTTTTTGGGTTTGGAGAGGCAGAGAAAAGGGGGGTTGGGATTTTGGGTTTTGATTTTTCGTTTTTTTTGGTTTTATTAGTTTGGTTATTTTAGTTTTAATTAATTGTTTTTCCTTTTTTCTTTCTACCACTTAATATTAGGTCAACTAATACTTTTCTAGATTTTTCTCAAATATCCTCGCCATTTCATTTTTATTGTTTTTCCATTGCATATATACAAATATAGATAATTGGATTAATATTTTTAGCTAAAATTGATAAATGAAATTGTATATCTTTTAGGTGTAAAATTTGGGTGAAATATTTTCATTTTTGGAGTAATGTCTTACTTTTTTTATATACATAACCTACCTTATTATTATTATTATTATATTATTATTATTATTATTATTATTATTATTATTATTATTATTATTATTATTATTATTATTACATTGTTACTATATTTGTTTGTTTATTATTATTATTACTACTTTACAAATTAGCCATTTGATAATTAGGCTAATTTTTATTCTGCGGCCATTTAAATATTTATCAGCACTTGAATGAAATAATTAGGAGCATTACGAGGTCCATTTTGAGGCCATGTCGTTGTTTCAACCTGCAAGACACAAATATATATATGTGCACATAAAATACTAAATTGAAATGCGATACCCAACTTGATTAATTGTGATTATGATAATTTGAAGTGATTAACATGAATCTTAGGTTCAGGCCGTTACAGCCTTCCCCCCTTAAAATAAGTTTCGTCCTCGAAACTTGCAGTTAGAAAGGAACATTTTTCGTACCTCAAATAGGTATGGGCACTTGCTTCTTATGTCCTCCTTTGGTTTTCCATGTAGCCTCAGAGGTATTATGGTTGGTCCACAGGACCTTAACCAGAAGAATGCTTTTGTTCCGAAGTTGCTTAACTCTGTAATCTAATATCTATACCGGACACTCCTCGTACATTAGGTTATTAGCGACTTCTACTAGCTTTGCTATGACAATATGTTTTAGACCTAGGACACCTTAAAAAAATACCTTATCTCCCACTTAAAACTCTAATGGTCTTTTCCTTTTGCCTGCATAGCTTTTCTGTTTGCTCTGGGCTGCTTGGATATGTTCTTCAATCTTCCTTATCATTTCAGTGGTCTCTTGAATCAACTCAGGCCCTAAGGTTAGTTAGTTATGGTTAGTTATAGTTTGCTAGCTGTCAAATTGTTTGTTACAACTTTTCTTTTTATCTTTTCTTCCCTAGAAAACATGTGTATAAAGCTTGTATCATTTCCTTACATAATTTTACATTTCATTTGCAGTAATTTCATTCTCAAGTGCTCTCTATCTCAATTTCTGTTTTCTTTAGCTCATCATATCATAGTACACAATTGGTTAGTAGAACAAGGGTATGCAAGATGGGGATTATTAATGGAATTTCAATTTTGGGCAAAACTCGAGAAAACTGGAATTGGGCACTACCAATTTTCTTTTGTGTTGGGTGCGAAGAAAGCAAGGGTAAGGTGGTATTTCTTTATCGAGAGAAACATTTCATTAGTTTGCTCCATGAGAATATGAAAGGGAAAGAGAAATTAAAAGGGAAGAGAGGAGAAAATAGATTGGAAAAGAGAGGGATTTGGAAATTCTAGAATTTGTTTTTGCTTCTTAGGATTGAGAGGAAAGTTATTTAACTGAATTCGCCTACTTAAGAAGATTAATTTGCCAACTTAAGAAGATTAATGGAAGAAGAAATGGCAATGAGTTGGGAGATACAGAACTAGGAATGCAATGTTGCTGCTATGCTTAATGCATTTGTTACTTCTGCTTAGAACTGGGAATCAGAGAATTGCCCCTTCTGACCATTGTAAAATGGTGGCGTAGTGTTTTTTATTTTAGTGGATTTTTGATCCTCCCCTGCTCTCCATTTCTCCTGATCTCTTCTTTCCCTCCCTTTCAAATGTCGCTCTCATTATCATTCCATTCCCTCACACCCCTTTCTCAGTTCTTTTTATTTATTCCCACTTCCTAAAGATAAATACCATTAGAGCTGTTAATTTAGATGCGTAGGTTAAATGCAGGTCAACCTATTTTAGATTCAGGTTTGAAAAAGCTAAACTCTCACCCTAAAGTCACAAGCTTGGATCAAACCCGACGAATTAGAATCATTTTTTATTAATCTTCTCTTTTATAGATATTTTAAGACTTAATTTTAAAAAAAAAAAAATTTGCTCTAATACTTCAAATTTGAATTTTTAACTTTTTTTGGTGTCAATCTACTGAATTCAGGACTCATGGACTTTTTTATGTCACATTATCCCAACAATAAAATAAAACCAAAAAAATAAAGGAAAATTGTGTGCACATATAATCAAAATCCCTATGAAATATACCTAATGATATAGGTATCATTCTTCTAGAGGATATGATCAACCACTTAAACATACTACTTTACACATGGACATAGTGATTTGATCAGGTAATAAAAAGATGATTTGTCATAGAATATTAACAATAGTGCGTCATAGTGAAGATGTTATATCAATAAACTAGAGTAATAAACGAGGAAGAAAGATATGAAAATTTTAAAAGATGGTAGAAACTTATAAATTTCTTTAACTTATATTCTAACAGCTACGTATGCTCATTAAAAGGCAAAATTAGCACATTTATTAAGCAAATACAACTTCTCCATGAAAATACATATATTAAAAAATTAGCCTAATCTAAACGAGTCAAATCTAACCCCAAGGGTTTGACCTAAATGGATTCGAGTTTTAAAATTCTATCCAAGAGCCTAACTTTTTTGGGCGGATTCAGGTCAGATTATCGGGTTCCGTAAATATTCATATGCTTTAAATACCACTCTTTTCCACTGTCTCAACTCCTTCCCCCTCAATCTCATTCTGTCCCACTCCTTTCCAAATTTGATATCAATAATTTCGCCTTTCTTCCACTCCATTACTTCCCACTCCATTTCATTCCTTCCTACTCTTACACCTAAAAAAAAAATCCCTCCTTGCCACTCCATTCCATGCCTTCCCACTCCGTTCCATTTCTTCCCAGTCTACACCTACAATTTACACATGAAAATAACATGTTGTATTTTGGTGTGGCATTGTCAAAAATAGTTCTTGCTTAACCCTAATTAATTTTGTATTTGATTTGGAGAAAATTATACTAATATGTTTTAAGGATTTTTATATTAGAAGTTGATGTGTACTATTTTAACTTAAAGATGTACAATATAAATGTGTCTAAATATTTGTATAACACCCCGAGTATGGCTTAAAAAAAGGATTTGAAGTGACTATTCATATTACCAAAGATGCACCTTTGTTCTTAGGGAGCCCACTCTTAAGAACTCCGTAGTTAAGCATACTTATTATAGAGATATCTTAGAACGGGTTACCTTCTGGATAGTTTCCTAGGAAGTGTCTGAGCGAGGATGTACCATGTCAAAAAAGCTTGTGGCAATCTGTGAGGTTAGCCAACGATCCTTGAAATTATTCACGGTAACTGTTTGCAGCCCCGCGAAGGGGTCAAGGCATTGCATCTTGGTGGCAATTAACTACTTTTTGAAATGGGCAGAAGCAATCCTTGTGAGAGAAGTCAAAAAGGAAAATGTTGCTGATTGTATTTGAAAACACACCATTTATCATTAAGGCGTGCCTTGATATCTTATTACTGACAAGGGTAAACCATTTGCAGAGGCGGAGTTATGTGCGTGTTAGGGGTGTCAATTCACACACCACCTTTTTAGCGAAAAATTTTAAATGTTGAAATTTCTGGGAAAAAAGAAAACATCTATATATATTATTTAATTTGCATGCACCGTAAGAAGTGCTTGTTAGCTAGTTGGTGTGAGGCTTCCCTATTTGGTGGAAAGGTTCCATGTTCAAATCCCGATTACAACATTTGTGTGGTTTTTTAATTAAGATATATAATGTCAACTATATATTTCTAGCTTGGTTAGATGACAACAAGCATGCAGTGCTTGGTTAGCGTGAGGTGCTTAGATTTTGCTCAGGTTGGGTTGCTCGCACGTTCGTGCCTTAGTAACCATAATTGTGTGACTTTTTTAAAATTATAACTTTTTAAAAATTAAGATACATAATATTTTTACAATTGTGTTGACATTAACTTAGAAAGAGAATAGTATAAAAAGCTTTATCTTGAGAACCAAAATCAGGGGCAAAAATACTTCTTTTTAATTTATAATTATTTTTTGCAAACTATTGTATCTGCTTTAGCGATTTTAGTCAAATTTGTGTCTAATAATTATGTTAATTTATAATTATTCTTTGCAAACTATTGCATGTAATTTAGCGATTCTAGTCAAATTTATGTCTAACAATTATGTTAATGCCATTTTAGAAATAGTCAAATGGGAGTTAATTTTGATAAGCTTACGAATAAAATTGAACTTGGGAGCTTGAAGATGGAATTTGTTAAACTAAAGATCTTTTATAGGTTTAGTGCAAAATTATGGTTATGTTGTGTCATAAAAAAATTAAGGAAGAAAATGTATTAAAAAATTAGAGTGCAAATTAGACAAATACTAGTTGTACTATTTAGTATAGCTCGACACCCTAGAATTTAGATCCTGGCTCCACCAATGACCATTCGTCTATAAGCTAGTGACTACCCTCTTTGAAAAGTTTAAATTCACTCAACATAAGTCTTCAATGTACAATGCACCTGTAAATGAACTAGCTGAGGCTTTCAATAAGACTCTTAGCAATCTATTAAGCATATTGGTGGCAAAGTCCAAGTGAGATTGGCATGAAATACTGGAGGGAGCTCTCTGGGCATAAAGAACAACATGCAAGATGCCAACTCAGACAAGTCCTTTCGCTCTTGAATATGGGGTCGAACCTATATTGCCTTTGGAACTTTAAATTCCATGATTTGACATAGTCATTCAACAGGAGTTAACTGAAGATAAAAATCTTAAGCTTTAACTAGCAGAATTGAAGGCCCTTAATGAACAAAGACTTCAAGCACAAGAAAAGTTAGAATGCTATTATGATTGCTTATCACGAGCATTCAACAAGAGCGTGCTGTCGCATTCATTTCAAGTGGAAGATCAAGTTCTTGCAGTTAAGAGGCAAATCATTATGCTCATAAAAGTGGGGCAAGTTCACTTCCAAGTGGGAAGACCTATATGTGGTCTGAGAAGTCCATATAAATGACGCATAAAAGATAATCGACGCCGAATAAATGCCAAGTTCTTAAAGCTTTATTATTCTTGATGTGTTAACACATCTAAGGCTCTGAAATATAAGCCTAAAATGTTCATCTTCTTAAGTCAAATTCCATTGTATTACTCCTAACTCTCATGAGTATAAACTATAAACAGTTAAACTAAACAAAAAAAGATTGGAAGTGACTAGTCATATCACCAAAGATGGACCTTCTTTCTTGGGAGCCCACTCTTAAGAACTCTACAGTTAAATGTGCTTGTTGTGGAAAAATTGTGGGATGAGTTACCTCTGGCTTAAGAAGTTCCCCAGGCCGCGTGTGAGCAGGGACGAATTACCCCAAAAGGTCTTGTGGTAATTTGTGGGGTCAGTCAATGATCCTTGAATCTATTCATGGTAACTGTCTGCGATATGTGAAGGGTTAGGGCATCACAGATGGTATCAGAGCTGACCCGCAATTGTGAGTTGTGTTAGTGGACAGGAGACCCTTGCACAATCACCTAGTAGGGCAAAATTATGGATTGTACTGAAGGTCAAGAGGATGCATAAGTTGGCAATTTGCGAGGTATAATGAGGGCATTGCATGCTTTAAGTGGGGGTGATTGTAACACCCTGAATATGGCTTTAAAAAGAAGGATTTGAAGTGGCTATTTACATCAGTAAAGGTTCACCTTCCTTCTCAGGAGCCCACTCTGAAGAACTCTGCAGTTAAATATGCTTGCTATGGAGAAATCTTAGGTTGGGTGACCTCTTGGGAAGTTTTCCAAGCAGCATGTGAGCGAGGACAAAGCATGTCGAAAAGGCTTGTGGTGATTAGCAAGGCCATTCAACAATCCTTGAAATCATTCCTGGTAACCTTCCGTAATTTAGAAAGAGTCGGGGCATTACAACTGGACTAAATTATTTTAAATAATTTTTGAGGATTTTTAGTGTAAACAAAAAAAAGTTAAGTAACAGACACCTACTTAATTTATTTACTTGAACCAGCAGTTAATCTCTCATGAGAAACCACATACAATTGCATCTTCTCGTAAAAAATTATTTATTGCTTCCTGTTGGACTATCACATGGGTTATTAGTGGCATTTAGAACTCAACACACTTTTTAAAAGTAGCTTAAGCTAAGTCATCTTAATATATGCAGCAATAAAATTTCAACTATAGGGTTGTACTTTCCAATCTATTTGATTTGCTATGTATGAAATATAAATAATTTGATCATTGGGCCTTGGTGTCATATCAAGCTAAAATCATCTTGAGTATTCAAAATAGACGTATATGATATCAAAAACCTTCATCTTAATGATTTCACATAAAGATTAAACAATTTCATCAATAAACAACCTAGGTCCATGACTAGCACCAGGTTAAACACTCTGATCAATAAGCTTACAAATAAATAAAAAAATTCTGACACATCGAAGAAGTTGACTCTATTGTGTCATCAATAAGAATTAAACCATGATCTGTCTCCAAGCCATGATAAGAAACTTAAGTAAAATTACAGAGACAACTTTTGGTACATGAATCGCTAACGTAACAAAACTCTCTACTAGTGCGAGATTCCTAGAAATAAAAATGGTTAACCATATGGAGAGCTCAAGGAATAGAATGTTAATATCATGGGTAGGCATATACAGAATACGTCTCAAATGCAAATACATGGTAGGTCAAGCGATTGAATAAAATATACATAAAGGGGAAGAGTTTCTGATAACCCACCCCTCTTCAAAAAAAGCCTTGTACTGGAGGGGAATAAACCTAGTGAACATCCTAAAGAAAAAGGCATTTGATCAAATCATTGAAAGATAAAAACATATCAGAAGAAACATGTACACCATTAATAATGTAAATAAATAGGTTAATTAAATGGCGGAAACTAGTACTTTTGGCTTGTGAAGTGTAAGACATCACAAACAGGAGCAAAGACCTGTGGATAGCTTACATCATCTGAAACTCTTATTAGGGTCACAACTTACAATGTCTCAACAACTGAAGTTTAGAGAATGTCTATCATATAGAGGGGATGAAGAAAAATCTCTTATCTGTGTCACAACTTGTATCATCTAAAAACTACCTTATGTTTGGATCAAATGATGTAAAGGTGTAACATAGCTTGAAGTCGCTTGATGCATGGATCAGCAACGAAGGCAGTTAAAGTCTCTTTCTACATGATTTTAGCATAAAAAGCATAAATGGAGAAAATAAGGAGAAATAAGATGATTGATTTTTGTCATGCAAGGCATGGGCATGTCAACTATCACATGCTAAAGTGATAATAAAGAAGTCTTCACTTACTGGTCTTCCTCAATTGGATATGTGAAGTGACATTGTGTATGTTGATCGTCAATATAGAAATGCACATCCATGGTTGTCTGAGCAGTCAAAATTTAGACTAAAGGCACCATTAGAGCTAATTCTAATGTATTTGGCCTATTGAAGCAACCATTAATAAGTAGATATCGATGCATGATTACTTTCATTGATAATTATTCAAGGTATGTCTAGATCAATTTTTACAAATTAGAAGCCATGCCTAAGTTCATGGCATTCAAAGATGAAGTTAAAAAACAAGTCAGGTCTAGGATATGCTGTCTATGTAATGATAATGGAGAAGAGTACATGTCCTATGGTTTCACAAATTACATCTAGCAAAATCGCATGCAACAACAATTGACTCACCCAAGTACTCCACGATAAAATGAAATAGTTGAGAGAAAGAATCGATGTCTTTTTTTATCCAAAAAAGAGTTGACATCTTATAGAAATATGCCATCATATGTTTCATGCCAAAAATGTATCACTTTGTTTTTGGTGGAGTTCTCAAAGACAGCAACACATGTCAAGCATGGCTTGGATTTGTATCATTGTTTCGGAGCTTGTGCAATCTTAAACCCACAATGTCTCATTTTAAAGTATTTGGGTGTGTTTGTTATGTCTTCGTGCCTAACCATCTACGAAACAAGTTCGATAAGAAAGTAGTGCATTGTATTTTTGTTAGATATGATACTCAAAGAAAGGGTTGGAAATGTTATGATCCATCCACTACTTGATATTATGTATCTAGAAATGTGGTGTTTGATGAGGCATCATCTTAGAGGTCATCTCCAGCAGTAGCATTACCAAACTTAATAGAAATGAAAGAGCAACTTCGAGGAATGGAGCATATTAAAGTTGAATCATAGTTAGAGCCAACAACAACTACTCCTCCTCCTTCTCTTAGTATAGGTCCCTCTTTTGTAGGGTTTGGGAAGATGTAGATGTTGGCAAAATTTTCTCTACAAACATCTCTACCTATAAAGAGCTTAATTTCAAGTGACCTACATAAAAAGATTTTGAGAAAAATATTGAAAGATTGAAAACTAAAGACATATAGAAGGGAATAAAACTATGAAATATTAAAAATAGGTGGTACTATACCTTAACACTCTGAGGTAGGCTAATATTGACTCTTACAGACAAGGGTAATACTAGTAAGCATATTAAAAAATGGCACACTTGAAATAAGAGAATATCCAGTACCACATGACCTATTTTCTACCGTACGGTAACAAAGGAAACCCAAAAGCTAGCTATCTATTATCCATTACTTTAATCGTAGATCACCATAAAATCCTATCCTGATCCATGTCCTCCATCAGCCCTAAAAATTAGAAATCTTATCTAACAACCTTGATCAAACTCTTTTTTGGTCATCCCCTGCCGGTTTCACATTCTAGAAGGCTAATCATCCCACATCTCCTCACAGGACCATCCACATTCACTATAAAAAGGTGTTACATAACGATGGAAAATAGCGGTGAAAAAAAATCCATATCAGATAGCAATGAAAATGGCAATGGATAATATAAAATTGAAATACGTCATACTAGGGGACAGAATTGGCGACGGAATTAATATTCCGTTGCCATAGTTTTGACCTTGGCAATAGAATTGCCGTCACCATGATGATTTTAAAATTTTTTTTAAATTGTTCAACGACAGATTCCATAATTTTGACCTTCAACGATTTTGACGGATTAGCCTTCGCCGAATAATTAAAAACTGTTGACTTTAGTGTGGCAACTGAAATTTCTCGTTGGCCTCTTTCAATAGAACCAGATGTGTTCTTTTCCCATTTCCTTTGTGCTTCGACATAGAGAGAGAGAGAGAGAGAGAGAGAGAGAGAGAGAGAGAGAGAGAGAGAGGGAGGGAGAGAGACCCAAGAGCCCCAACCCATCCCCCCGATCACCTTAGCCTCTTGCACCGTCGCCGACATCTGCCGCCTGCATCCGCAGCCGGAGCCTGTCTCACCTCTTGCAGTTTTAATTCCGGAAAATTGCACCATTATATTGTTAAAAGTTCATAGTTAGCCCATGTTTTCGTTGAAATGTGAAATTTGTGTGAAGTTATTGCTCCAATTTGGTTCAACATCTTCCTCAATGTAATTTAGGGTTTAAGTATAGCAATTTTAATTAGAATATAATATGTTGGCGGAATGAAATGCTCAAGTTTGAATTTATAATTAGTTTAGTAAAATTCATAAGAGTAGAAATATATTTATATAAGTTTATAAGTAGAAATAGATAAAATTATTGCAATTTATATTTGGAATGTGAAGTTGATGGAAATCAAAATGAATAATTTTGGTAAATTGACATGCTTTAAAAGAAATAATTGTTAATATTGGATGATACATTTCAATGAGATTGTTGGCATAAAGTTGATGCTATAATATCGATTGCATGCTAATGTGATTTGATCTTTTTGTTTATACTTAGAAGTTCTTTGGTAAGTATTTAGGTTTATAATTTAAGAAAATAGATGGAGTGCAACATGAATATTTAAAAAGCTTCATGTAACTTAGTGTATATATTCAATTGTATATCTTATGTAACACATGTTTCTAATGTTATATATTTAAGTTGATGTCCTTACATATATTTTTGTGGATTAAATAATGTTGTATTAAATATGTGTAGTATCTGATTGAGTAATTTATATAATTATAATTATACAAATTAAAATACTAATCCAATAACTTGCATGAATATTGTTGCTTTTCACCCACATCGTTTGTGGATGTATAATATACATTGTCTGATCGTAATGGTTATATATAAGAATTTTCAAATGGAGTAAGTAAATTTGATGAATTTGCACGTAGGCCGGTAGAGTTCCAAAATGGGAGGGGGGAGTATAGATGTTCATGTGCAAAATGTAAAAATTGAGTGTACTTGAGACCCGGCGAGATAAAGATGCACCTGATGTATGAGGGTTTTGTGAAAGGATATTGGTATCAGATAAGCAATAGAGAAGTAGAACCTCAACAACATGATTTGGGTATTCTATTGGTGAAATGCCCGAAGTTGGTGGTTCAGGTCATTCTAACCATGACTACAAGGAATGCTATGTAGATTGTATGGAGTACATAGTTAGTGATACCATATAGGCGAATCAAAATGTAAGGGAGGAAGAGCTAAGTACTTGTCATGAACCATTCTATAATATGGTTCAAGCTGCTCAATAACACTTATATAATGGTTATTCTACCCACAGTGAGCTCTCTACTGGTGTTAGGCTATTAAGTATCAAGTCTGATCATAGCATGCCACAAAATTGTTACAATGAAATTATTCAATTTGAAAGAGATGTACCCATCTAACAACCACGTGCTAAACCACTTTGGGCAGACAAAGAAGGTTGTTAAAGATCTCGGCAACGATGTGATTCACATTGATTTCTGCCATAGAGGTTGTATGCTCTTCTTTGAAGAGGACTCAAAACTTGATACATGCACGTTTGCGGGCTTTCAAGATGGGAGAGGCAAAGATCGCAACAAAAGAATCAAAATTCATTACCATATGCAAGGATACATTATTTACCATTGAAACCTTGACTTTAGGGTTAATATGCATCTAGACTCACTACAGAGCACAAGAGATGGAATTATAAATATTGGCATGAGGATGATGTTTTTTGTCATCCATTAGACGCGGCAGCATGGAAACATTTTGATAATAAGTATCCTAATTTTACCGCGAAGCCTCGAAATGTTAGGCTTGGCTTATGTGCTGATGGATTTAATCCTTACACTTTGTCTCCAAGGTCTTATTCCATTTGGCTACATCTTATAATATTCTCCTTGAAATGTACATGACCTCACCATTTATGTTCCTTACTTGTGTAATCCCTAACCCTAAAAATCCCAACAATAAGATAGATGTACATTTATAACCTCTTATTGAGGAGTTGAAGGAACTGTGGATGTTGGAACTGAAATGTATGATGTATCTACAGGTCAGACATTTCAATTGAAGGCTAAACTTATGTGGACCATCAATGACTTCCCAGTATATGGAATGTTATTTGGGTGGAACACTAATGGTCAATTGGCATGTCCACTATATATGTAACAACAGAAGGCTTTAAGACTGAATAATGAAAGTAAATTCTCATGGTTTGATTGTCATCAGTGTTTCTTCCAAGCAGTCATGCATTTAGAAGAAATAGAACTTCATTTGGAAAAGGCATAATTATTAAGAGGGTCCTCCTCGCCGCATATGTGGGGAAGAACTTTATGCTAAAGTGGAGCACTACCTAACAGTAATGGCAAACAGTGACTTTTGAATACGAGGATTTAAGGAAAATAAGCATAACTAGATGAAGAGGAGCATATTTTGAGATTGTCTTATTGTCAACATCAGTTTCTCCACCATAATTTAGGTTTGATGCACATAGAAAAAAACTTCTTCGAACACATCATTAACGCTATTATGGATGTTCATGGAAAAAACAATGCACAATGTCAAATTAAGAATGGGTGTGGCAGATATATGTGATATAGAAGAATTACATTTGCAGCCAGGCCCTAGTGGCAAAACGGTTAAACTAAAAGCGAAGTTCATTCTTGCTATGGATAAAACAAGAGAGTTGTGTGAATGGGTAAAGGGACTTAATATGCCTAATCGATATTGCTCTAGTTTGAAGAATATTGTGGATCCTAATGATGCAAAGTTTAACAATATAAAAATTCATGATTGCCTTGTGTTCATAAAAACTCTTTTACCCATTACATGTGATGCTCTCTTAGATGATGTGTTAAAACCTCTCATTGAAATAAGTTTATTCTTTAAGAATTTGTGCTCCACAACACTGCGAGAGGTTGTGCTCGAGGAAATGCATCATTACCTTTACTCTCTATAAGTTGAAATGATATTTCCTCCAAGCTTCTTCAATGTGATGGACCACTTACCGGTGCATTTGGAAAAAGAGGCACAACTATGCAATCACTTACATGCATTACTTAATATTATTTTGTTAGGGACTTCGGTCGTGTAAGACCCGCCTTCTTTATTTTACGTTAACCTGGCTGTCTTACCTTCTACGTTATAAAATTCATATTTTTATTAACTACATGAGTTAAATTATTATCGATGTGCTTGCTTAAGTGATAATTTTAGTAAAAAGAATATTTTGTCGATATTTATATTATTGATATTATCGTCAATTATTCAGAAAGTTTTTGAGTTGGTGCTAACCCAAGCCTTCAAGTTTGTTTTCGATTTATTTAGTTGTTTCTCGAATCTAGTTAGGACGCCGGTTTTAGAACATTTCAATCCAAACCTAGATTGAGCATTAATGAATTTGGGATTGGGAATTTAACTGCGTAGCAATTGGGAAAAAAAAAAGTAGAAGAAAAGGGGCCCAAGCCCCTTTTCTCTTTCACGAGTAAACGCACAAGGGGGGCTTTCTACTGCCCAGCCCCGCGACCTCAAACGAAGAGAGAGAAGAGAGTGAAGGTGAGACCGCGAGAGAGAGAGGGGGGCAACGGGCACCACTGCCACGCTGGCGGCTGGATAGCAGTCGGCGCACCTTCGCGCTGGCCTTCCTCTACATCAGGACGGAGAGAAGGGGGGGAGAGAGAGAGAGAGAGAGAGAGAGAGAGAGAGAGAGAGAGAGAGTTAGGACGATGGAGCAAGTTGAGCAAGGGGACCGGGACGGCGGCTATGCGACGACAACGGCGGCGGCGACCGGCGCTAGTGGCGACAACCCCCCCACCGGCCGATACGCGGTTTGGGCGCGGACAGTAGCAGAAAACAGGGCCTTGATTGATTTGGTTGGGTCTGAGATTTGCAGCCAATAGGGGTGAAGTTTCGGGTTCATGAGCACTCAAATCAGTCCCAAAAGCCCTTAGAACGGGTCCTTAGCTTGGAATCGAGGTGGGTGTTTCTCGCCTCCTAAGTATTAGTAGTTTCGAAATTGTTTTAACCTTTAAGTTACGATGCATGTTACGTTTAGCTAGTTTATGCCTGAAAATGACTTCGGATCGTTAAATGTTAGTTTAATTGATTAATATTCGAAAGTGGCTTTGACTCGATACATGTTAGTTTAGTTAGTTCACGCTTGAAAAATAACTTCGAAATGAGTTATGCATGTTTAGAATCGATTTAAGTATATTCAGTTGATACATGCCTGAAAATTAAACTTGAATAGTGACTTCGATGTAATAAACGAACATCTTGAATCGTATTACACCTAAGTGGCTTAATTAGACTTGAATAGTGACTTTTCGATACAATAAACAAACGCCTTGAATCGCATTACGCTTAAGTGGCTTAATTAGACTTGAATAGTAACTTTGATGTAATAAATGAATGCCTTGAATTGTATTATGCTTAAATGGCTTTATTAGGCTTGAAATGTAACTTCAAAACAATGAATGAATGCCTCGAATCGATACTTGTCTATTCAATTGAATTATGCTTGTGAAGTAGCTTTGGAAACAACATTCGAATGATGAAATGAGCATATTTACCCCTTTAACTGTAATACATGAATGTAATCGTGTTTCATGCTTTATTAGTTTGATTCAGCTTACCAAGCGTTCGTTTCAAGTTAATGTCATACGAATGTCTATATATATATATATATATATATATCTATATATATATATATATGTATGTATGTATGTATGGTTATAACCGTTCATTGCAGCACACTGCTAGTTGTTGTTTGTTTGTTCGATAAGTTAAGCATTGGCAAGTTACGTAAGTTTACATATTGCTTTTCAGTGTATCATAATAATTAGAATACTAAATTGTGAAGATGGCTGTTGGACGGTTTGTGGCCGAAATATGAGTGGTTCGAGATCTTGTGGTCGGTTGCTATGTGAGGAGGGAGTCTGGGTTGTGATTACCATAATTGTGTGGATTGCGAGGTCATGTGTGGTCATGTTGCTAAGTTGAATTATGAAGTGTTTGAATGTGTGCATATGCACCCCTACCCTTTCTATGTCATTAAGCTTGATTACTTGCATAAGGGTAAGTTTCAAAAAGAAGGATTTCATGTTTTGAAATGATAGTAGCCATAATTATTAGTGCATGATGGCCTATTTTAACTAAATGAATACAGTTTTGGGAGCGAACTCACTTGAATGGGGGAATCCCTAAAGAGTTTTACAAAGGCGTGAGTTGTGTGATAAAAAATTTCGCTGTGAGAGGCAGCAAACTTATTAGTCGTTATGACAAATTTAAATGGCTAAGATAAATGCTTAGGGACAATAGATGGGAGTGAACCTGCTTGAACGGGGGAATCCCTAGCCTAGGGAGTAATCCCTAGAGACCCTGACGAGGGTTAAGGTCCAAAAGTTAGTTGCCATTCTGGGAGTAAGAGTTTAGTGTGAGTTAATCTCACTGGGATTGAGTATAGATCTCTCCCAACCAGCACTTTATGATGATCTTATGCCCAGAGTAGTTTCCTAATAAGTAAGAAAATAGCCGACGTTTCGTCTTTTTAAGTATTTCAGAAAGGAAGTTTTTAAGGGTAATTATGAGACCAATATGAAAGAGATTCTATGAAGAATATGAGCCTAAAGAGGCTAAGTAAAGTGTTTTTAGAAAAAGAAAAGAAAGATTTCATGGACATCATGTGTATAAGAATCTAAGTGCAGTATAAATGAAATTCCAAGTACAGCATGGTCATACTCTTGTAATGCATCGAGCATATGAGTTTGAATGTGTATATTTAGCTAATGAAAGTTCATGGTATAATCTCTGCTTCATATGTTTAGCTTCTCATATGAGTAAATTAGATAGATAAAGCATAAATCACAAATTAAATCACATAATCTAATGAAAGAAGGTTCTGTACTTAGCCCTCGATGCTTGCTTAAGTGTTTGACTGCCTGTAGACCTGTCAATTCGGGCGGGCGGGTTAAATACGGGTCGGGTGTATTCGGGTTCAGGTAAAATACTGGTCGGGCGTATTTTGGGTTCGGGTAAAATACGGGTCGGGCGTATTTCGGTTTTACGGGTTTCGGATCAACCCAACGGGTTTAGAGCGCCTTTTCTGTGAGTTATTTTTCTTTTTTTAAAGTCAAAAATTCTACATATTTATTACTCAAAATTGTCATTATTTAATGAGAATGCATAATAATTGTAATTACTCAAAAGAATATTAAAATATTCAAACATTTTATTATAATATGTGAACATCTTGTGTGGGCAGGTAAAGAATTAAAACCCACTTGATTTTGAGTAGATCGACCTGTATATTGAAAGAAGGTTAATAGTGCGTCGACCATTTATTGGGCAGCCCGTCTAGAGCATTTTAATGGGTTGTAGCAGTTTCACTGCTAATAACCTATTTGATGATTTAATATTTTTATTAACTAACCTACCAATATCCAATCAAGTAAAACTTTATTAATGGATCGACCCTAATACGAAAACGACTAGTCGTTTGCATATTAGGGTCGGTCCATTAATAAAGTTTTACTTGATTGGATATTGGTAGGTTAGTTAATAAAAATATTAAATCATTAAATAGGTTATTAGCAGTGAAACTGCTACAACCCATTAAAATGCTCTAGACGGGCTGCCCAATAAATGGTCGATGCACTATTAACCTTCTTTCAATATACGGGCCGATCTACTCAAAATCAAGTGGGTTTTAATTCTTTACCTGCCCACACAAGATGTTCACATATTATAATAAAATGTTTGAATATTTTAATATTCTTTTGAGTAATTACAATTATTATGCATTTTCATTAGTCGTTTTCGTATTAGGGCAGTCGTTTTTCTACCGTTAGTATCATAGTTCAAGACTAGTCATAACGAAAATCAAATAAAATTAAATAAAAGAAGTACAAGATATTATCTTACAGTTATAACATCAAAAATTTAAATTATTACAAATTAATTAATTTTAAAAAAATTAGACAGATTTGTTTAACTAACTATATAATGGTATGACTTTCGCATCTTTAATGCTTGTGTTCTTTTAAATTAACTTTTAAAAAAAGATTAGATAGTTACTCCATGCAATTTTGTACCTATTTTTGACGTTTTACCATTTAAAAGTTGTGTACGGTTTTATTTTCAAAGAATGGAGAAGAAAAAATAAGGTTATTATTGTTTAGTTTGTAAATAGATGCAATAGTTATATAATGTCTTTTCAAAATACTTAATAAAAATGACTAACCATTATTGTTAAAAGAGATAAATTAGAGAAAAATAAAGAACTAAGGATATAATGTTCGGGTTAAGCGGGCGAGTTCGAGTTCGGGTCGGGTTTGACCCGCTAATTTACGGGTTTTTCGGGTTCGGTTTATTTCGGGTTCGGGTCGAGAAAATCGTGTTCAAAACCCAAAATTTTCGGGCGGGTTCGGGTCGGGTTTTCGGGCCGGGTCAATTTTTGACAGGTCTAACTGCCTGTTAGTAAAGACGTTTGGTCATTTAGAGACTTAGAAATGTGTTTGAGTGGTTAAAGTGAGGTTTATGGTTAGTGATACTTCCATAAGAATTTTATGAATGCATAATATGATAGTAAAGTATAATTACATGATATGTGACTATTAACGATATTATTGCCTGCAACGGTTTTGGTTTTAAGGGGGTCGGGGGACACTCACTGAGCGTGTGGTTGCTCACCTCACTACTCTTTCCCCTTTTCCCCAGGTTTTCTTTGTGACAGGTGAAAGTCAAGCCACTTCTGCGGAGTCAAAGTTTACCCCTAGTTGAAAAAGAGTTATGTGTGCCATATAGAAGTAGGTTCACGAGTTTAACGATGTAATATAACATATTCCTCGTTTGTAATTGTTGTAAACTAAGTTTTCTAGCTCATATAATGCATATTGTTTATGAGTCACTCTGTATGGCTATGTGAGCCAACTATCTGATTAGTTAGATGTCTTTACTTGAAATTAGCTGTGTTTTGGGATGTAAACCCCAGTACTCCGATTGTGTAGACGGTTGAGTTGTATCTTTTACTTTTCCTGTATTAATAAACTATTCTGTTTGGTATACTCCGAGCGAGTTGCTTATTGAATTATGAACTCCGGCGTGTGGCCGTTGAGCTTCTTTTAAATGTTTTACACTTCCGTTGATTTGTAGGGGTTTATTGCAAGACTTTCTGCCTGAAAACAGTCAGTTTTTAGAAAAAACTCTGTCCATTTTGCCCGAAATTTAAATAGAAAGTTAAGAAAACATAACACTCCTGGCACTAAGGGCTAGGGGTGTTACAATTGATGGTATCACAGTAAAGGTCCTGCGACCATAGGCCGCGATCTGAGTCTTGCATTTCATATATTCGCCCAGGAACACTTCGTGGTTATGTGACATATGCCTGCTTTGTGTGCAAGTGTGCCTTATAGTATGGCCATTTGCAACTTGTGTGAGGCTTAAGTAGGTCGATTTAGTGAAAGTGGTGAGTAGGGTGTTAGTATAGGAGTCAAATAGCTCCCCACCTCAAGGTGAAGTTGTGGGTGCTCATTAATATAATATGTTCCTAATGTGCTAATTGACTTTATTGATTGATTTTTATGCGATCCGGTTAAGCCGATCGAATAAAATTTGAACCATGTGTTAGGATATGAGCTCAATTCATTCCATGTTTTGAGCTAAGTGATGTTTCGAATGGTAAATGTTTTCTTCGTACGCTCTAATAAGACAATCAATAGTTTAAGCACGTTGATTTAGACTCGAGCGATTGAAAATCTTTTTCTAACCTCGTCTTTGCCCTTGAAGTACGATTTGCTCCTTGGCCCCATAATGGAGTGAGCGGACATACTCGAAGGTTGGTAGAGAGAAAGCTAGAAGCAGTTAGTCATCCTTTTATTAAAGGCAAAGAGATTCGAAATAGTTAAGCTATTTTTCATCTTTTAAAACTCCAGATTTTGAGATGTTAACACCGTTTTGACTGTCGAGCCAAGTTTATCTTACACCAAAGGATTAGCTTTCTGTTAGTGATGATAAGGGAGTTTAGATTCACAAATATGTGCCCTTATGTGTGTCAAATGTTGCTTGTAAATGTGTATGCGCTAAGATGTGTACGATGATAGAAATCCTTCGTAACGGGCTAGGAAAGGAATGATGGAAAATTAGTTGCTATAATTGATAATCCTACTAAATGGTACCTTGCTATTGTGAATTTTGAATTGCCTGAGTGAAATTAGGAGATATTTTTGCATGCATGCTTGAAAAACTAAATGCTAGTGGCAGGATTTTGTTAAACATTGCGTAAGAATACCTACTGTTCACCTTTCTTACCATTGTTGCCTAAACCGTATATTACTTGCATTCTATTATACGGATTGTTATTCATGAATGGGGTGATAATGTTTTGGCTCGAAGGAACCCTAATACACCTAGAAAGCAAAAGGAAGGAAGAACCTAGCAGACTTTGGGATTGTACATAGTGAATGATCCCTACTAAGGTAATCGACCTACAGTGAGACTCTTATGATCACCTGTAGGATGGGTGTACCTCATAAGACTTCAACGCATACCTATAAGACTAGTAATGTCAACCATATGCAAACAACCCTAGCAGCTGGACACTAATCCTTCCTAAATTGGACGGTGTTTAGGGCAAGCCATTGACCACAGGTTGTAAAGGGGGATTGTACGTGTATATATAATTCTAGGTGTTCTTTCTATGTGATGACCCCATGAGTCTGCAGGTCTTAAGGATTTCTTATGATACCGAGTGATGCTGTGTGATGTCTCTATTGCCTTGCTATGAAATGAAAACCACGTGGTTAAGTAACTCAGTTTTGAAATGATTTGATTTTGTATGCTAATGAATGAGCTTGACTTGAGTCAGATTGGTATGTGACTTGATTATTCAGATTATCTAAGTTCCGTAATTCATGACATGGCACAACCTCTGACTTATTGCTTGCATTCCGTGAATTCTATGATTCCACGTAATAGCTGAATAACTACATACACACATATTGAAGCATAATGAGACGACCTTAGAAACCTGCATTCACACATTCTTGCCTTTGTATGTTTAGCTAGAGTAGCACAGCAGAAGCATGTAGGCCTATAAGCCATAGACCCAGGACTCATCTAAGAGCATAACCATTCATTTGTATGAATCTATGACTTTAGAGATGATCAGCCCCAAGTAAGAACCCTAGGGAAAGTCTCCCCACCAACGAAATCATCAACTTACATTCCTGCCTCAGCATTTCCTTCTCTAAGTTGTTCTTATCGACATGATTATGCTAGTTCATGTTAATCATGATTCCACATTTTTAGTGCTCTTTGTAAACCCTACGTAATGTCAATGTGAATTCGAATGCTACTTCAAGTTCTTTTATTGCCAATATGGCGCAATTAGTATCTCTGCCATCTTAGTGTGATGTGGCAACCTTCTAGTAAATGATTTAACCTTAGATTGACTTAATATCTTCATGTTTTAGTACAAACTGATTGAGTTAACCCCTTCATACAGCTTTAGCATGCCCTGTCTAAGTTGCCATAAATGAAATGTATAAAAGTTATTCGTGATTGATGTAAAAACATAGAAATGCTGGTCACATATGCTTTCGTTTTATAAAATTGCTTGCTAAATGTATATTAGCCAGTTGTATGTTACTTCCAATTCATAGACCTGAGAATGCAAAACGCTGATGCTATGCGATGCTATTATGCTCAAGTAATGCTTTGTGGTGCTATGTGACGCTCTTATTATTCTCAATGTGTTGTAGGAATCTCCATGATAATCATCGTGATCCCAAAGTGACTGAGTTCATGTTTTAGAATAAGTCCACTAGCATATAACCTTGAGATGTCATCGTCCCGATTGTCATGCCTTTAGATGCCAACTTATAAGTGCATATGCAAAGAATTGTTGCTAGCCATGCGAACTGAGTCTAGATAATCGAAAACCTATGTTCATTTTTTTAAAAACATGGTTTCCATGCCAACTTATTTGCCCTTCTTCAATGCGATTTGCCATCGGCGCCTAAATAGAGTGAGTAGACGTTTGGAGAGGATTGGCAAGGAGGAGATTGGATACCATAAGCCATTTTCTTTCGATTTAAAAGAAGTAGTATCTGCAAAATGAAACCTTTTGGAAACCTACCGCGTAGATCATAGTTGTGTGCATACATTCTAGGAATGACCAAACTTAGGTTTAGAATTTCGATGACGAAATTCTTTTAAGGGGGGAAGAGTGTAAGATCTGCCTTCTTTATTTTACGTTAACCTGGCTATCTTACCTTCTACGTTATAAAATTCATATTTTTATTAACTATATGAGTTAAATTATTATCGATGTGCTTACTTAAGTGATAATTTTAGCAAAAAGAATATTTCGTCGATATTTATATTATTGATATTATCGTCGATTATTCAGAAAATTTTTAAGTTGGTGCTAACCGAAGCCTTCAAGTTCGTTTTCGATTTATTTAGTCATTTTTTGAATCTTGTTAGGACGTTGGTTTTAGAACGTTTCAACCTAAACGTAGACTGAGCATTAATGAATTTGAGATCGAGAATTTAGCTGCATAGCAATTGAAAAAAAAAGTAGAACAAAAGGGGGTCAAGCCCCTTTTCTCTTTGTAACACCCCCGGCCTCAGGCGGATCGTGTTACACGCCACAGCCTTCCCCTGGGAAAGATTGTTAAGGCAACTTGCTTAAACCTATTTGAAACATAACATAAGAGAGAGACTCAAAGTTTAAAACTTAAGCCACTATAACCTAATTGGGCCTTGAGTTTAACCCTGGGGCTAGAAATGCTAGAATTTTCTTAATTTCTGGGGTAAAACGGCCAGAGTTTTCCTTAAAAACTGACCATTTCCTAGGCTTAAAGCCTTACATAATAACCCTGCAATACATAATGGTACTATATAACACCTAACATCTCAACGGCTACACGCCGGAGTCCACAACTCTACGAGCCACACGCCCGGAGTATACAGAGCTTTCTATTTTTCATAAACTTTACAAGAAATTAAATAATTACATAACCTTACAACATATTCAATATTACATAATTACGTCACAATCAAACCAAGCAAGTCCATCCTTGTTGTACTCCACGCATCAGTCACATACCTGTAGATCTGGGGAAAAAGGGGAAAAGTAATGGGGATGAGCAACCACCGCTCAGTGAGTAAACCCTCTCTCCCAAAACATACTTAAAATACATATTAACTTACGCAAGCCTTTCGTAATTCATTTTAGTTGAAGAGCTTTCGCATAATACATCATATTCGAACCATAAACCGAGTGAAGGAATAATCATACCAAAATGATTAACTTTTAGAAGAAACCATAATGCGTTGACTTAACATAATAAAGTTACGCAAACCCGGAACCATAGCATAAAAGGGGTTTTACGCATAAGTTTCACTTACCGGAAATCATACATAGTAATATAATCACGTAGATGAGGAGAATAGACTCTTAGAGGTACTTTGTTACTGCCATCCCGAGTCGGCCAAACTCGAGCGGCAACATACGCCTATCCGGACAGACATCATACTATGCTGAGACGTAATTTCATACTTAGACTTCAGGCGGGAATCAAACCACCATCCCTGAATCTATCATAACGTAACATATGTGATACCAGGCGGGAACTAAGCCACCATCCCTGGGTCTCAGACTTAAGCTTAAAGTTTCTAGAGTAGCTCCTCTACGTACACATAGACATAAGCATAACCATACGTTCACATACATACTCATATTGGTTCATATATAGGTCTTAGGAACTTATGAAATTCATATACATACATACTTAGTAGATAAACATGCTTATACGTATTCATATATAGGTTTTATGAACTTAAAACATAAAAACATAATATACATACATACTTTGTAGACAAACATACCTATACGTATTCATATATAAGTTTTATGAACTTAAAACATGAAAACATAATACACATACATACTTCGTAGATAAACATACTTATACGTATTCATATATAAGTTTTATGAACTTAAAACATGAAAACATAATTTCCTTACGACTTTAGCTTTAGGCAAATAACAAGAAAGGCCTCTTAGAAACATGGTGAGTGTACTAACTCACGATTCAAAACTTGGTAGTTACTAGCGTACACTTGAAAGCTAGGATTCGTAAATAATCACCTTCAGTTGCCCTTTTAACGCTCATTATAATCCTTCAAACACAAGCGATGAACATGATACAAGCCAAGTTTACCAATCTCATAAATCGATTTCGTGAATGGTTTAAAAGCTTTTCATAATCGAATTAAATTTGCTAACGTATAAACTAACTTTGTAAAATACGTTTATGAATTCGTAAAACGACTTCGTTTCTAATTTAGAAGCTTCGTATAAACGTAATACGTTAATTAACTCGTAAAACGATCTCCTTTTAGACTTAAAAACTTCTTTCAAGGGCAATAAGTTGGTTAATACTTAAAACGACTTTACTTTAAACTTCAAGGTTTCTTATTAAGGTAACACGTTTACCAAATCGTAAAACGACTTATTTTCTAACTCGAATGCTTCGTATGAACGTAATAAGTTCACTAAAACGTAAAACGATTTCGTTTTCAACTTAAAAGCTTCTTAATAACGTAAAACGATTGCTAACTCATAAAACGACTTCGCTTTTTAGCTAAAAGCTTCCTTTAAATGTAATATGTATGCTAAATCGTAAATCGTAACTCGTTTGAAACATAACGTGTTTAGTTAATACTTAATTCAAACTAAGTTCGAAGCTTAAGGCTTTTCATAAACGTTATAAGTCTATTAACACATAAATCGACTTCCTTTGCAACTTTAAAGCTTCTTAAAACGTAATAAGCTTGTTAAGTTGTAAAACATTGTCGTTTCTAACTTAAAAGCTTCATATAAACGTAATACGGCTACTAACTTGCAAAATGACCTCGTTTTTAACTTAAGAACTTCCTATAGACGTAAAACGTTTGCTAGTTTGTAAAACGACTCCATTATTGACTTAAAAGCTTCGTATCAACGTAATACGTTTATTAACTTGTAGAACGACTTCACTTTAAACTTAAAAGTTTCTTATAAACGTAATACGTTTACTAAATCGTAAAGCAACTTCATCTTTAACTAAAAAGGCTCTTTATAAACATAATAAGGACGCCTAATCATAAAACGACTTTGATTCTAACTTGAAAGCTTCGTATAAACATAATAGGGTTGCTAAATCATAAAAACAACTTCGTTTCTAACTTAAATGCTATGGTTAGCAATAATGTAAGCTAGATTCATCAAAAACTCCATTTTTAAAGTATCTAACAATCTTTCAAGAATATATTGGTTCTGCCCTAGCATAGCAATGTTTAATTCATTTGCTTGTCCACACATATAATCGAATTCATACAATAACAATCCAAACCACCAATTCAGTAAACTGATTCATATAACTATCATTCGAAATCCTTAAAATAGGAGGGATTAAAGGTCCACCCACCTCGAATTCAAGCTGTAGGCGTGCAAACTGACTGGATTGAAGCTAATTTCGAACTCCCAAAGCTAAGTATCCCCTCTACTCTTCGCGCAAGGCTCGACCACTCCCAAACCTAAAACCCTAACTTGTAATTTTTGAGAAATTAAAGCACAATTAGCATGAATTGAAGGGAATTAAACCAAGAATTCAATTTATAGAGACAAGAGTGTTCGAATCTCACCGTGCATGCGCCGAATTCGCCAGGCGTTCGGCCAGTTCTGCGCTGAAATGGGCTCGGCCACGCGAAGGGGGAGACGCCGGCACCTGGTGGGCGTCGCCTGAGCTCCGGTCAAGCCTGAGACGCGGCGTGGCAGCGAGGAACAGAGAAGAAAAGGCAGGCGTGGAGTTTAAAGTCCGCGAATGGTGGAGGAAGCAGAAGAACGGGTAGAGAGAAGGGGGTGTCGGGTCATGCGTGAAGGAGGAAGAAGAAGCAGGCACGGGGGGTCGACTGGGCTCAAGGCCGACGACCGGCTCCGGCGTGCGAGGCGGGAAACGGAGGAGGAGAGAAGAACAGGGGAACGCAGAGAGGGGGGAACGGGAAGAAGAAGAAGCAGAAGAAAGAGAGGGGGTCGGGGTTTCACGCGTGAACCCCCCCTTTTTCCTTTTTTTTTGGTTGCTAAAAGGTAGTAGATCACCTGATGCTATTAGTCGAATTCTCGGGTCCCTTATCCTAAAACGAAATCGTTAATATAATCGTCTGTCGACTTACTCGCCCTTGATTATATTAAAGTTCGATTTAGTTAATTACAGAACTGTTACCAGGATTCAACAATCTAATCGTATTCGCTTTGGTCGGAGCTTCAAGAAATCGAAGGCTATTCAACTTATACAACTTCAGACAATTTATTTTTGGGGTCTAAGACTGGATAGGTTAATAACTTGGGCAATAAAGTAGTGGTAGGTTGGCAAATACTAAAATAAAATTTTCTAACTCAACAGGCATAATATTTGGTAAGCAAGTACGACGAAACTCTGGGTCTCACACTCTTTCACGGGTAAACGCATAAGGGCGGCTTTCTACCGCCCAGCCCCACGACCTCAAACAAAGAGAGAGAAGAGAGAGTGAAGGTGAGACCGAGAAGAGAGAGAGAGGGGCGAAGGGCACCGCTGCCACGTCGGCAGCCGGCGCATCTTCGCGCTGGCCCTCCTCAACACCACCACGGAGAGGGGGAGAGAGAGAGAGAGAGAGATCGAGTTAGGGCAATGGAGCAAGGTTAGCGAGGGGACCAGGACGACGGCCATGCAACCACAACGGCTGCAGCCAGGGCGACCGGTGCTAGTGGCGACAACCCCCCCACTGGTCGGTACGCGGTTTGGGCGCGGACAGTAGCAGGAAACAGGGCATGGATTGATTTGGTTTAGGTCTGAGATTAGCAGCCAATAGGGGTGAATTTTCGGGTTCGTGAGCACTCAAATCAGTCCCAAAAGCCCTTAGAGCGGGTCCTTAGCTTGGAATCAAGGTGGGTGTTTCTCGCCTCCTAAGTATTAGTAGTTTTGAAATTATTTTAACCGTTAAGTTGCGATGCATGTTAAGTTTAGTTAGTTTATGCCAGAAAATGACTACGGATCGTTAAATGTTAGTTTAGTTGATTAATACTCGAAAGTGACTTTGAATCGATACAAGTTAGTTTAGTTAGTTCACACTTGAAAAATAGCTTCGAAATAAGTTATGCATGTTTAGAATCGATTCAAGTATACTCAGTTGGTACATGCCTGAAAATTAGACTTGAATAGTGACTTCGATGTAATAAATGAACGTCTTGAATTGTATTATGCTTAAATGGCTTAATTAGACTTGAATAGTGACTTTGTTAGTTTGATTCAGCTTACTAAGTGTTCGTTTCAAGTTAATGTCATATGAATGTCTATATATATATATATATATATATATATATATATATGTATGTATGGTTATAACCGTTGGTTGCAGCACACTATTAATTGTTGTTTGTTTGTTCGGTAAGTTAAGCATTGGTAAGTTACATCAGTTTACATATCGTTTTTCAATATATCATAATGATTAGAATACTAAATTGTGAAATTGAAACCAAGATGGTAGTTAGACGGTTTGAGGTAGAGCTATGAGTGGTTCGAGGTCCTGTGGTCGGTTGCTATGTGAGGAGGTAGTCTGGGTTGTGATTACTGCAATCTTTTGGATTGCGAGGCCATGTGTGGCTCATGTTGCTAAGTTGAATTATGAAATATTTGATTGTGTACATGTGCACCTCTACCTATTCTATGTCATTAAGTTTGATTACTTGCATAAGGGTGAGTTTTAAAAAAGAAGGATTTCATATTTTGAAATGATAGTAGCCATAATTATTAGTGCATGATGTCCTATTTTAACTAAATGAATACTGTTTCAGGAGTGAACTCGCTTGAATGGGGGAATCCCCAAAGAGTTTTACAAAGGCATGAGTTGTATGATAAAAGATTTCGTTGTAAGAGGCAGCAAACTTATTAGTCATTATGATCAGTTTAAATAGCTAAGATAAGTGCGTAGGGACAATAGATGGGAGTGAGCCTACTTGAACGGGGGAATCCCTAGCCTAGGGAGTAATCCCCAGAGACCCTGACAAGGGTTAAGGTCCAAAAGTTAGTTGCCATCCCGGGAGTAAGAGCTTAGTGTGAGTTAATCTCACTGGGATTGAGTGCAGATCTCTCCCAACCAGTACTTTATGATGATCTTATGCTCAGAGGAGCTTCCTAATAAGTAAGAAAAGCAATCGACATTTTGCCTTTTTAAGTATTTCAGAAAGGAAGTTTTTAAGGATCATTATGAGACCAATATGAAAGAGATTCTATGAAGAATATGAGCCTAAAGAGGTTAAGTAAAGTGTTTTCAGAAAAAGAAAAGAAAGATTTCATGCACATCATGTGAATAAGAATCTAAGTGCAGTATAAATGAAATTCCAAGTACAGCATGGCCATACCCTTGTAATGCATCGAGCATATGAGTTTGAATGTGCATGTTTAGCTAATGAAAGTTCGTGGCATAATCTCTGCTTCATATGTTTAGCATCTCATATGGGTAAATTAGATAGATAAAGCATAAATCATAAATTAAATCACATAATCTATGAAAGAAGGTTCTGTGCTTGGCCCTCGCTTACTTTAAGTGTTTGACTGCTTGTTAGTAAAGAAGTTTGGTCATTCAGAGACCTAGAAATGTGTTTGAGTGGTTAAAGTAAAGTTTAGTGATACTTCCATAAGAAGTTTATGAATGCATAATATGATAGTAAAATATGATTACGTAATATGTGACTATTAAAGTTATTATTGCCGGCAACGGTTTTGGTTTTAAGGGGGTCGGGGGTCACTCGCTGAGCGTATGGTTGCTCATCCCACTACTCTTCCCCCTTTTTCCCCAGGTTTTCTTTGTGATAGGTGAAAGTCAAGCCACTTATGCGGAGTTAATGTTTACCCCTGGTTGAAAAAGAGTTATGTATGCCATATAGAAGTCGGTTCACGAGTTTAACGATATAACAAACGTATTCCCAGTTTGTAATTGTTGTAAACTAAGTTTTCTAACTCATATAATGCATATTGTTTATGAGTCGCTTTGTATGGTTGTGTAAGCCAACCATCTGATTAGTTAGATGCCTTTACTTGAAATTAGTTGTGTTTTGGGATGTAAACCCCAGTACTCCAGTTGTGTAGACCGTAGAGTTGTATCTTTTACTTTTCCTGTATTAATGAACTATTCTGTTTGGTGTACTCCGATCGAGTTGGTATTTGAGTTATGAACTATGACGTGTGGCCGTTGAGCTTCTTTTAAATGTTTTACGCTTCCGTTGATTTACAGGGGTATATTGTAAGGCTTTTAGCCTGGAAACGGTCAGTTTTTAGGGAAAACTCTGTCCATTTTGCCTCGGGATTTAAATAGAAAGTTAAGAAAACGTAACGCTATTGGCACTAGAGGCTGGGGGTGTTACAGGTCGATTAAAGAAAAATACAAAACAACGAGCATATCCTAAAGGTTCAATCACAGAAGCTTACTTAGAAATTGGAAGGACGTTCTTTGCCTCCTATTATTTCAGCGCTAATGTTCCCTCTATGCACACTAGATGTAGAAGAAATGAGGATGGCAGTGAACATAATATTCATTTCCCAACTCTATTTGTGGTTGAACCGTAAGAAACCGCTATTGGGAAGGAAAGATCAAGGTATTTCACAGATGCTGAATATGTTGCTGCTCATCTTCATGTGCTATTAATTGTGATGAAGTTAAACCTTATAGTGGGTGAGTGCTACCTTAGCTATTATAAGTTTCCATTGAGTTTATCCTTAAAAACACCAGTTTATTTACCACATTTATAAAATGTGATAGAATTTTAATAGAACAAGTACAAACTGCACCTCCGAATGTTAGTGATATTGATGCTGACACCATCACTGAAACTCATTTTGAAGATTAGTTTTGTCAAAATGCAAGTAATTTAACTTATTCTCTTATGAATACTATGACACAATCCGGAGTATTGTATTAACTAAAACCACATCCTATGTCAACTTGGGTGAATTGCATTCAACTATTCGACAGCCACAAACATTAGCACTTAACGCACTCGCTTGCGAAGCCTAATAGGCACGTGCCAATGTGGACAACAGATAGAGTTAATGGATTTAAATTTCACACAGAAGGTCGCAGTGTCAGGAAGAAAATATACAATTGTGGCGTTGGTTCCCTACTAGAAAAGACTTTTCTAACGACCAAACAGCTCATTAAATGCAATATTTTCGTCGTTAAAGGCTTTAACGACCAAAAAAATTGTTGGCCGTCATCCGTTATTGTCCCTTAGTTAATCGTTTTAACGACGAAATGAAAATTTTCGTCGTTGTTCTTACAATGATGAAAAGAGACGTCGTCGCTATTAGTTAATTAATTAACGACGGATAAAATAATAGTAACTATCAAATTGTTCATCGTTTTCTTATAAAATCAAAAATAAAAAATGTAAAATAATTATCATTAACGACAACTTTGATTCCTCATTATGGTTTCACTAATGGTTAATGATGAAATTTTTTGTTGTTGAAAATTGTGATCACTTGATAACGACCAATTATTTTTCTCATTACTAATTATGTGTAGCTAATGTCAATTGTGTAATCAATATAATAATACAATGGATTAAATAACTCAAGGAAATACTCGTAATCCGGAATTTGCATATATATATATATATATATATATATATATATATATATATATATATATATATATATATACGTATGTATACTTATTGAATTGAAAACCATTAGTTTTCAAATATACGCTACGAAGCAATATAATACCAAAAGCGTCCTAACTCTAAAAGCAATTCTGTAAACTACAAGTTAAAGTTGTTCTTAAATTTGATGTTCAAATATATAAATGTCGGGTAAGAACATGGGAGAAAACTAAATGATCTCGCATTTTCAAAGAAAACCGTGGAAAAGTGTGAGAACTTGGAATGAAAATCTAGTATCTGCAAGTAACTACAAAATAGAAAAAAGTATTAAACATGTATTCACAGAGAGAGATTACAAAAAATATATACACCAAATGTTTTATTTACCATCGTTAACTTTATCTCTTAAGTACAATATTTCTAACCAAAACTTATCCAATCTCCACATTACTTTGAAACCAAAATACATAAACATTAGATGTCCGTAAAGGTTCTAAATTTGTGTGACACACAATCCCATTGGCACCCGCAATAGCCTATTGACAACCACCAGTGGCAACACCCTACAACCTACAACTCCAGAACCTGTAGTACTAGAGTCATTTATGCAACAACAAGGGCAACATCCTCCAACCTACAGCAGCATCATCTATTCTGCACTAGTAGCATCACTGTAGCATCAGTTTTGCAAGAGTACTATACAACCAATGGTGAGCAACCTAAAACCACCACTCAACAAGGGCATCATCCTCCAACTTGCAGTAGCAGCATTTATTCTGCACCAACAGCATCACTGTAGCATCAGTTTTGTAAGAGTACTATGCAACCAGCAGCCTAAAACCACCACTAGCAGCATGTATTGCTGGGAAGCATAGCCAAAATATGATACCGACCAACCATAATACAACCACAATACTAACCAACAATAATACAGCCACAATACTAACAAATAATAACGTAACCACAACACCAACATAATAATGACATATCATAGATGAGAACAAAGGCACTAAAATCACCATTCACCACAAAACAACACTCCTCATAAACATATATACAACTACAATTCTTATTCACAGCAACAAGATATCATCAAACATCCCTTTATTCACCAAAACACAACACCATCTCACACCATCCAAATGTCTCCCAATTAACTTTCAACCCAAGCCAATTAATAATCAGAAAAACTAGGGTCATGTCACCATTTGCATCAAGTGGTTTACTAGTCTCATGAAACCAAAGTTCTCTGAACATAATATTAAGATTTAAATTAATGTCTAACCTGGAGTTTCATCTCCCTTATGTGAAGTAGAAGGAGGACGAGTGTTGAAATGTTTGAAAGCAAGACCATTGACCTTCATCATTTTAGTTTCAACTGATTCCACATGATTTTGAAGTTTTTCATTTTCTGCTTCGATTGTAGGCAAATGATTAGTAAGGACTTCATTTTTTCTTCTAGTAGCAATAAATTCAACTTCAAGCTCAGCTCTAGTAGAATATGGTCCCCTCATCTCTTTTGGCTTTACTCCTCCTCTAATACTAAGTACCTAGCTTCAAAATTTTAATTTGAAAACCTTTTCCGGCTAATTAAGCACACATGACTTATTTATCATCCCAGCAAGACAGAGATAGAGATGCTCATGAGATTCATTCTCAAAGCTTCACAATATATAAATGTAAACATGACACAACACATAAACAAAGTCTTATACAATTGTAATTTGGCAAATCTATTCAAGAACAAAACCCACCTCTATTTGGGAAAGCAAAGGATATTTTTCCATAATATCTCAGATTTCATCCTACAAAAATGCAACCCAATCATATTAATAATTTGTTCCTTCCAAAGAAGGTCATACGGCTTCAATAGAATATACACCTATATATTTTTGAGCTATCTCAGTAGTTGCAAACTCAACACCCTTTCTTAAGAGTTTCCTAAAACATTTGAAGAAAAGATTGCTCATTTCCAATCTTCGCATCCTTTTGCAATGCTAACATGGCAGTCAAGTATAACAATCACATTTATAAAATTGCAAAAAATATAAAAAGTTTCATAATAGTATTACCAACTCTCAAGCAACTTATTAATAAGGCTTGCTTCCTGTCATATGCAACCTATCTTCTTATAGTATGCTCTATTTATAGAGTTTCGAGCACTTGCTTTCTAAATTTTAAGAATTTCAACAAAGTAGGATGAAATTTGTTAGTAATTACAATGATTATTAGTTACCAATCAAGAAACTAAATTTAAAAAAAAAAAACCTCATGTTGCTATGAAACCTTGTGGTCGTCCTTTGAATATATCCCTTCCATAAGCCACTCCCATTCGTGCTTATCGAGTCCACTAGGAACACGATCCAAAGCTTGTCGTAAGCTTCTTCCAAGCTTTGTGACATTATACCTATTTAAGTTACCGTCCAATTAGTCCAGAGGTCCTGCATATGGTCCAAGACTTTCATATCATAATTGAAGAAAACATTCTAAAATAAAATAAAAATAAACAACATTAGCATAAAGATCCTTTGGATATATATAACTTTTTTGAGAATTACTTATACTTCCTACCACATGTGTTCTAATTGTTATCCTTAATATCTTTCCATCTGTGCACTCTCAAGGGGCATAGATTAGTATCACAAACTATAATTCCCAAATGCCTCACAAAAATATCATAACTGTCTCCAACAGCACGATTATTGTAGAGTTCTATCGAAAGTTTCTCTCCAGGTTTGAGCTTCGCGATCTCTTTACATTCATTTCTCCCTCGTGTTTTTTTACTCTTTTACATGGCTTTCGCTTTTTAGAGACACCTCCGGTGAAGCAAATTTAGAGCATAAGTAAAACATAAATTATTCAAAAAGTTAAATATAGTGTAAAAAGAAAGGCTAACCATCGTTCATTTCTTCCTCATTTTGAAGTGTTTCTATCTCATTAGCATGATCTACTTGATCCGTCTCAATGGCAAGTTCTCTTAATGCATGGTTGAAAGCATGAGCACATTGAGGAATATGCAAATCCTCATCTTCTAGGGATGATATATCATCATCCTTCAAGAATGATGCATCATCATTATCATCATTGCCAACATCATCCCCATCATTCCTAACATCATCCCTATGGACTGGTGAAGGAGGAGGGAAACCATGATTACTAGAACCAGGGAAATGTCTCATTAGAATGAATGGATCTTCATCATCAGAATTAGCTTCGATTGAAGACTACCTTATCAATGAGCTATCAGTTGATCTACTGATAACAGTAGATCTCTCAAAAGGACCTTTTGAATTAGTAGCCCTCCCTACAGAATACTGGATTTCGGAGGCATAGAGCTCATGCAATTTCTTTCCACGATCTCTAGCTAGCATACTAGGTGCTACAAACGTTTGTCTGTCTGGCCTTGGCATGGAGGAATTACTTCCTAATCTATTCCCCGATTATTATTATTATGATAAAAGCAACTAAAAAGTGGTCTTTTTCTATAACAAATATGTCAACACAAGCTAACAAAACAATGGACACATCAAGGTTTACCTCTCAAGTGGGAATGATTATTCTGGCAACTGTGCTTTTATGGAAGCCATAAGGTCTTTTGTAGCCACTATGGGTGTCTTGTGAGCCTTGTTGTGGTTATTACGACTACCCTATGAGCTTTATTGCACTTGTTGTAAGTGTCTAGAGGTTGCCCTTGTAGGTGTTGTTCTGGCAGCATAAGCTGCTATAGAGTAAGGTTAAACCATTTCAAGAAAGCTGAAATAGAGAAATATAAACCCTCATCATTGGTTCTTTTGTAGCGAGTTGAATAAAATTAGAAAATGTATTACTTAGTAGTATATGTATCCACACACTATGTATAAATTAAGTATTGTACCAATTTAGTAATCGAGTATGATAAACCCAGATCATCCATAGCACATCAAATGTTATATCTAAGTAACAACAAACATAATAGAGCTTTCCACTCAATCTTTTAGACAACAACATATAAAAATCTTGGCACTGTTGGATGCTACCTGTTAATGCCTAACCACTACAGCAGTTTGGACATCAACAACTAACTAGATGAACATCAGAATATATTCTTTTTATACATATTCATTTTAAACATAATAGATAATAAATGTCATCAAACTTACAAGGGCTATGGTCTGAAGTACATTACTCGAATTGCATGAAATTCATCCTCCAGGTGGAGGGCCTAGAATCAAATTGCATTGCAAAGATGCTGGGCTATTTCTCTAGTTACAAACCCATGACCAATAATCTACATGCTACCTACTAAATTAAGTTGAGCATATATTGTGAAGGTCGTGAAAGCTTTCTATGAACAACTCTGACCACAAAATTTAAACCCTACTTTCCTGGAGACAAATTTACTTATATGAAGTTTTTGTTTAGATCAAAGTTGTTATACCTTCTGTTGGTAGGTATGAGTTTGCCATAAAGAATTAGGTTGGCTTGTTGCAGTACTTTGGGTAATTCTTCTGGCATATTTAGGGAGGTCTGTGAGGTCACTTCTTTTCTCTTTATACATTCAACAAATATAGTTTTAGAAATTAGGGAATTCTGATTCATACATTCATAAATATAACCTAAGTCCTAAGTGGAAACAAGCTGGTCCAAGCAAGCTGGTACATTTACTCATTGCTCTTATTATTTTTTCATCGGCAGATTCGTAAAATAGAATGAGAGAATGAGGAAGCTACACAAAGACGGTATAGATTGCATTGAGCTATAAGCTAAGTGGTCAAGCAGCTGTGTATTGGCCTATACATGGGCCAAATTGAATCGAAAATATAAAGGAAAGGAGACATGAGAGTTCAAACCTTTACCTCAAGCATTGGAAAGATATATTCAGTACTTACTAATAAGTTTAGTCTCTGAAATAGTATGACTTTCAAAGCAGTGAAAATTCTTTTGACTAAAAGTTACTTCCTCTTTGTAAATTGCCACAGTAGTGAACCTGACACAGTGCATTTCATAGGCATGATCTTATTCCAGGCCAATGTCATTTTACAACCATGTGATAATTTCATCGTAGATTATAACCATCAAGTAAAATTTGTCTCTTTTACAAATTTGAACTCAATTTGTTATATGATTAGTGGCTAACAAATTACTCTTTGCTCATAAAAGTTATTCAGCATATAAACATGCCAGAAACATATGAGTAAAATGAAAGATAGAACTAGGGTGTGCCTTTTCCATTTGAAATGAAGTTTCAAGTCATGCCCTTGTTATATAATCAACCATAGTGTGCTCTCCAGATAATAAGTATGTATACAATTGACCAATGGTCTTCTATAACTAGTATAAGACACCTTAAATGTGTATTGGACAAATTTATTACATAATTGATTTGATGGTATTGATCCCACCTAAAATAAATATGATATACAGATATAATTATGGTGTGTTACTATTTAAAAGTTCTGTAGCTAATTTTATTCAACGAGTCATATAACTAAACACGTTTTCAAATGGGCAAAAAAGAAATGTTTACTTAGCAAATGTCAACATCAATAATATAACTATCAAAGAAAGTACAACTATATATCAATTTTACGCCTCTTTCTGGATCTCTGTTCACTGGCTTGATATGCTTCACTTCTATGACTAATACCACGTGGATCATCTAATAATGACATTTCACAAGAGGAATGTGGTTGTGACTTAAGAACTACATGCCATCCTTTGTTGACATTATCAATTGCTAGAAAGAATGATTTGCTTGGCTAGCTAGGATAAATGGCTTATTAGTTTTCAACTATCATTTGCAATTAATACTAACAAAGTCATATTCATCCATTTTAATCCCTCTAGTCTTGTCATATACATCGAACCACTTACAACAAAATAGCACAACTTGTCTACCCCCGAGATATTGTAGCTCATGCACATCAGTTAAGACCCATGATAATCTATTTTTACATCTCCTTGGCTTGTATTTCCCATCACAACCACACCATTATTTTAAGTCTTAAAACTCTTTTCCCGCTCTTCTATATGAAATCTATATCCATTAATAATATAACCGCTAAAAGAGGTAACATATTGTGTTAGACCACGAGCTAATGAAAGCAAATCTTCCATTTTGTCATTCTTCTTAAGTTCATATAATCGCGTTACTGAAAAATATTATTCACAATGTATTAAGTTATACATCTAGTAACTTCCATATATATGATAATTAATATAGCATTATATACTTACTTCATACTTAAGCCATTCTCTAAAGTTTTTACGCCATTCCTCCTCTAAAAGTGTAGCGTTAGATAGTTTACTTATAGAGTATTATCTAAATAAATGAAAAAGTTACTTAACTTCACAAATTAATTTAAAATACGAAGAGTTAAAAAATGAAATATACTTTGAAGGCAAGGCTTACTCTAGAACAGGCTGGACCACATGACAATTTTTCAAAATATAGATATGCACTTCATCTAACTCATGCTTATCAACATTAGTATGAACTCTTTACGACCCTAGTCCATGACCAGGATGATTAAAGATAGATAAGCCTCCACCGTTCTCAACTTGATTTTCATAATTTTGATGCAAACGGTTAAACTTGGTCTCCATGCTATGTAGATAATAGCCATCTGCAATTGATGCCTCTGGTCTAGTCCTATTGCTGACGTAGGATTTAAATGTATACATATCTTGTTCGATAGGATACACCCTTCTAAATTGGACTGAGGCCCTAATTTTAGCTTCATGAACCAAGTGGATCGACAAATGCACTATAACATTAAAAAATGCTAGATGGAAATCTTTTTCCAACTTACATACAGTAACAGGGATTTGAGCTTCAATTTACTGCAAGTCATCCATCTTTAGTTCATTAGCACCTAATATATCCAAGAGCATTGATAGCTCAACGTGTGCCTCTCGTACAGGGGTTACAAGAAGACCACAGAATGCTGGTGGTAAGAGATGTTTGAGTATAACATGACAATCTTGACTCTTAAAACCAGATATTTTTATCTCGTTCATGTTCACACAATCGGATATGTTGGAAGAGAACCCATCTAGAACTTTTAACTCTTTCAAGAATTGGCAAAACATGCACTTTTTAGGAAGAGATAAAGTGTATGGGGCAAGAGGCATCTTTAACTTGTCCCCATTTTTCAACAAGTGCAAATCGAACCTCATACCCACTTTCTCTAAATTGAGACCCATCTTAATAGTATCCTTGATTTTTTCCTTGATGTTCATTATTATTCCAACAATATTATCACATATGTTCTTCTTAATATGCATCATGTCCAGATTATGATGCAATAGGCTCCATTGTGGAAGTTGAAAGAATATACTTTTCTTATTCAAATTGTCCATCTTCTTCTCATAAGATATTTTGGGCTTTATATGTGGAGCCTTAGTCGAAACAAGATTCTCAAGATCTTTCACTTGATGAAGAATTTCATTGATCGAACTAGGCTTTGGAGGTCCATCACATTCTATGGTTTCATCAAAATGATCTTTCTTCTTTTAAAATTTATGGTTCATAGGTAAATACTATCTATGGCCTATATAACATTGCTTACCATCATGAGACAACCTCATTGAATGAGTCTTCTTCATACAAATGGGGCATGCTAGCTTTTCCCCTTGGTACTCCATCCAGATAACATGCGATTTGTTGGAAAATCATTGATTATCCATAGTAAAGTTGCATGCAATTGAAAATGAGAGCTAGAAGACGCATCGTTTGTTGCAACACTAACTTCCTATGACTCCTTAAACTTATCAATTAAGCATTGCAAATATATATCAATTAAATCACCAGGACTATCAGGACCAGGAATAAGCATTGAAAGAATCACATTTGATTGTCTCATGCACAACTCAAGAGGCAAGTTATATGGCATCAAAATGACAGGTCAAATGCTATATGAACTTTTAGAATTTGCAAAAGGTTGAAATTTATAGCTAGCAAGGCCAAGTCTAACATTACAGGGGTCCGAAGCGAACTCTCTATGCAACTCATCAAATGGTTTTCCTGCAATAGAATAAGTTGGATACCTCATTATTTGATCTTTCTTTCTGTCTTTCCTCATGATGTCATCTCTTCAAGGAAGCTGTCTTGGATGACATATATAACCTTTGTAACCTTTGCTTCAACGAAAAATAGCATAAAGTCTTATGTGGTATTTTTTGCTATTTGACCTATATTTGTCCTCATCATTATGCTCATCAGTCTTCCACCTAGATGCACCACACACTTTACAAGTATGTAACTCCTCATCCTCCTTTTAATATAACATACAATCATTCACAAATGAATCAATTTTCTTATAAGAAAGTGCAAGATCTTTGATCATCGTTTTTGCCTCATAGTAAGAGTCTGGTAAATTTAATCTATTAGGTAACAATCCTTCTTTCATGAATTTCAGTAGCATGGTAAATAATTCATCACTCCATCGTCCTAGAGTTTTAATGTGAAGGAACTTCACTAAAGCAGATATTTTTGAAGACTTACAACCATCATAGATAGGATCCTGCGAGTCTTTTAATAGCCTAAAAAATCTCTTAGCCTAATTATTTAGCTCTTCTTCTTACTTGTCACGATCGAAGGATCCTATATCATTAAAATAATGATACAAGCCCCTCAAAATACCATGCATTTCATCATCTTCATCTATATTATCATCATCATTCATCTTAACACTAGACTTACTTAATGTCTCCCCATGATGGTACCAAAATGTATACCTTTAACCATTCATCAGCTAAGAGATGCCCATGAACTAACTTACAACTTCCAAACTCTATGTTGACACATTCATGCATGGACATCGGATGGACTCTGTCCTTAGTTTTCTAAAGGCATAATCTAAGAAACTTTCCACTCCTTTCTGATACTCTTCAATAAGATAGTCTTCAATATTCATCCAATTCTTATTAGGTGCCATTACCTCAAAATTATGGTAGATTTACTGATAGAAACAAGTACCTAGGATTTGGAAAAAGGAGAGACAATCCGTCTTGATCTAACTCAAGTCTTACAAAATGTAGGCTTCTAAAAATAAAATTAATTTAGATACACTCATACATGTAATTTTTGTAAGCATAAGTTTTCACTCTTCTAATCATTAGTGTTGAGCATTATAAGGTATCTTTCAATTAACACACCTTTTTCACTTCGTATTCTTATATAATAATTAATATCTATTTTGATTGGCAAGAATCCTGTAGGATTGTTCAGATCCATAGTTGCTTTAAGTACTTTAAATTCCAACTGCAAATATATGAGCATCACAACCATGAAATGTCTGCTCCATCAGGCCAATTTATGCAACATAATAAGTTGATCTCTTTCACGACTTGGATATGGTACTTCAAATGATAAAGGTTCAAAAAATTCATAAATGTATAGCTAAAATAAGTGGACAATATTATGTAATTCCTTTCATGGATTGATTATGTAGTACTTGATTGCAAATTTAGTGGGGTTTTTTTCCCGTGTCTGGTATACAGTAGACAATTTCATAGGTCAATTCTATCAAACTTAGTTGATGATTTACACCCAAGACCCAATAACAACATAGAATCAAATAACACTATAAAAGGGCATATAAGAAATATAGACATAATAAGAACCCCTTTTCTCATATGAAGAGAATGTGTAACATTACAAGTAATGGTTGAATCATTAAAACAATAAAAAAAAAAAAAAAAAAACAGCAGAAATGAGGTTTCTATACAATGATTTATGCTTAGGGACCACATATGAAGTCTTCTCATGGATTTTCAGCTGAGGTGATTCCTGCGAATCCTTATTTAGGTGTGTATGTTGTATGTATTTGTCTGGGGTTTAGTCTACTCTGAAACAAATTTTCTTTGATGATTTGTTTAGCGAATTTCTATATGAGTTACATAAGAATTTTCAGGTGACTTAATTCCTTCCAATCCTTGCTTACATGTGATTATTTCACTACTATTACAATTTTTGAACATTTTCCATAAAAATTAGGTGACTATCAAATGACTAATTGATTACGGCTGGGGCACTTTGTGGGTTTTGGATCTTCAATTGATTATATGTGGAATTTATTCTTAACTCCATTAATATTGTGTTTGGAATCAAACTCATGCATGTCATATTGCACTTAGTAAAATATAGGAGGCTTCTCCCCTTACTCGATTCATCACTGATGGATAGAAAATTGTTTGTTCATGTTTTACATATTCAATTAACTATAAGGTGTTGGTGTTATTATCTAGCGAAATGGTTTCTAGGCGAGGTTCCTCACTCTAAGAAGTATTTCTCTTATAACTCTAGTTTTAAAGTTATTCTCAAAAGCATATTTATCCTTAGAACTACACATGATGTCTTACAAGGTTTAACTAGCTCCATCAATCGGATTGAATCTATGTTATGAAACCTTGAACTAAGGTTGCTTAATTGTCTACAATCCTTTGACTTTACGAAGAATATTTTTAATGTTCTCCTTTGCTGTTTGGACTACCCAAATGACTTTCGGCGTACAAATTGTAGGTAATGGCCTAACAATGCTGAATGTTATATTGTTTTCAATAATTCCGTAGGCTCAAGACATTGGACTCTAAAAGCAACATATACGGTGCCTTAGTTCTTTACATGGTCACAGCTCAAATATAGACAGCTAGAATCCTGCCATAGGGTAGTCACAATGCTATTACAACTTTCTCAAATGCAGCAAATAGATACCGTATAATTCCTCACTTCTATTTCCTATTTGGATCTAGGAAAACTATGTAGAAAGCAAATCCAAAGGAATAAAATTAAAGAGGAAAAACAAGTAGGTAGAAAGTGACTCTCTTTCTCTTGTTTGATTTGAGAAAAACACACAAGGGAAAAAACATTTCCAAAGAATGCAAAATCAGTGCAAGCATTGGATTGAATCTATGTTCTCATTGAACCATCCTTTAAGAACTTAACAGAGACATTGACTATTACATTGAATAGATTTTTCAGGTAATCTTTCTATGTGCACTGATTATCCCAGAAAAGGTGAGATTGTAGAATTGTTCTTCCTATGCCCGCATAGTTGCACTTAGTGGATGTCATTCACATGGATATTTCATTATCTCTAGTACAACTGAGAGGCCCAAACCCCCTCTCAAAGCAGACTCACTCTGTCCACAAAGAAGCAAAATTTTAATGTACTTTCTTCTTATAGAGATATTTTGCTGGTCCTATTTCTACAGCTCCTCAATCAAACTAACTAGTTTTAGTATTCATTGTATATAACTTGTCATTTCTAGATGAAAAATCAAATCTGAGTATTTGATAGGTGCAGATTTTCCATTCAACTAACAAGAATCAAGTTTCCATATGAAAATTTTCCATTCGCTACTACAGGTTCTTGATTTTGACCAATTCACACGATGAAAACGGGAGAAGGAAAGGGGCAGATACAAAGATTGAACAAATACCTGGCACTACGAAATTCTTGCAATTTTCGTCCAAAGGCGTTCGACGGTGGGCACCTTTGTGAATTTACTGTCAATTTTCAACAAAAACCCCAGAAATTTGATTAAACATGGCATTGAAGAAACAAAAGACACCTCCCTGAGTTACTCAACATTATAAGCAAGAATTACAAATTATGGCCAAGAAGAAGACATTGAGATCGCACCTGAAGCAATGGAGAAGAAATTGAAGGAAAGAAATTGGAATGGAGATTGTTTCATAAATCTAGGGTTTTAGTGGTGAACTGAAGCAAGGTTGAAGGAAGTTGATTATTGAATTCAAAGGAACTGATGAATCAATATTCACGCTATTCTCCATGTGCAGTATAAGTGCTTTTAATTTGATTGTAATTTTTTATACAACATTATGATTTTACAGTAATATAAGTCTATATTTTTCCTCTAATAATCTTAACTTAGGAGGAAATTGTAGTTAATTTTTCAATTTTAATTTTATTTTTCCTCCTAAATTTATGTACATTCCCTCCTATTGACAACAACGATGAACATTATAAAAAAATAAACAACCCACTTTTTTGTTCATTATCTAATGATACTTTTTTGATGAAATGAAACAACAAAAACAACACTTCCGTTAGCATTTAACAACAAATTTTATGAATGATTGTTAAAAAGTGGTCGTTAAAAATGCACTTTCTAGTAGTGATGTATCGGGGACTGGAGAAGGTGATATTGAAAATGATTATTATGACATACCTAAAGATATTATCAAAATTAGGTATGTTGGTTAACCACTTAAAAGATGTGTGTTATTCAATTGTGAGTGGTTTGGTCCCATATTGAATCGTGTAACTCGATCTCATAATCTGAACAACCTTGTTGAGGTTTATCACACAAGGAGATACAGAAAGTACCATCCATTCATCTTCCCAAACAGCGCATCACAAGTTTTCTTCCTGCCACATCTAGATCACTCAAGGGATAGGATCAATTGGCTTGTCGTCATACTAACCAAATCAAGAGTCAGAGTGGATAAGCATTACAATCTACGCATGGCTTAACAACAAATGGGCATGATGACACTCATTAAACATATGAATGATGTTATCCTTACATTATTAGTGGATGAAAGTGCACACTGAAAGAGGTTAATGATGATATAGGTTCTTCATTTATTCAAGTAAATGGTGACATAGATGAGGAAGAAGAGAATGAGGGTGATGAAGAGGTTGAGTGGGATGATGGGAATGAAATAGATGAAATAAAGGAAGATATACATTTATATGATGATAGTCACGATGACAATGTGATAATGATCACGAGGATGAGGGTAAGGGTGATGGTGAAGATGATGCAGACAACTAAATGATTATGAATTGTTATATATTTCATTACTTAGTTTTGTAACACTTAGGTATGAATTTACTTTTATTATATGTGTCAATTTTAAAACTTGATGTTTTCTACCTATTGTGTTGTGTGACTAACCAGTTGATATGTATATTGTACTTGTATTTATTGTCGACTGTTTTCACCCCCTGTCAAGGTAAGTCCTGTAATCGAGGTAGATTGAGGAAGAAGGTGTAGGAGCTCCAGTATACATCCCAGTGCTATGGACATTGATCAACCTTCTTCCCAAAGACCTCATACCATATTTATCCCAGTAATAACCATTAGTGCTTACAAACTAGGTGTTTTAGAAATGATCCCTAATCAATTTGGGACAGTTCATATGGGGTCTTTCCCTCATCATACCCCATAATCCCCAACCAGACATTAATGTACCAATAGTTTGCATATAACATTCCAAACAATAACGCTATTGCCAATACTGTGAAACCTACTCCCTAAACCATTGACCCTCGCTCTAACCAATCCCAACAAAAAATTAAAACTGAAGGCAGTGAAGCACAATCTAATCTGCACTGGAACAAAGACACACACTATGTCCTATGGTAGGGGTAAGTCGTAAAATTGTTATGTATTTCTAACTTCAAGTATTTTGGGTAATGTCGTGTTAATTTGATGTGTTCGATTGAAATAGGTTTCTCCTAAATGAAGGTGTTGTTTCTAGGATTTCTCTGATCTTTCAAGGTAAATATGATAAATGTTGGCCTTCTTGGGGTAAAGTGCCTAAACAAGTTTAGGATTTATGGTTTGCAGAGTTCAAGCTAACTAAAGTGACCATATATTAACACTTTGCATGTACCTGATTCATTAGTATGACATTATTGGATGTGCTTGTTATCTTCTTACCCACAGAAGTGGTTCAATTAGGATCCTATCCATGAGGGCCGAATTAGAAGAAACTTTGAAAATAGAGGCAATGCACTTTCAAGAAACTTCATTGGCAAGGCAAGGAAGTACAACAAGCAGCCTAAATGGGTTGGTGATGAGCAACGGAAAGGACTCAAACAATATTGGGCAAACCAAGCGTTCAAGAAATTGTGTGAACAACCCTAAAAAAACCAGCTTGGTGATCTATATAGTCTTGGACTATGTCTCTACACCTGTGACTCACTTTCAAGAAACTTCATTGGCAAGGTAAGGAAGTACAACAAGCAGCCTAAATGGGTCGGTGATGAGCAACAGAAAGGACTCAAACAATATTGGGCAAACCAAGCGTTCAAGAAATTGTGTGAACAACCCTAAAAAAACCAGCTTGGTGATCTAGATAGTCTTGGACTATCTCTCTACACCTGTGACTCCATCCCTATGCATGAGTATAGGAGGCGTCTGGTAACTAACTATACATCTTACAACGTTTTGTAGTTATTTGTTAGACTATGGTGTTTAACTTGTTTTTCTAAATTTGTCTGACATGTAGAGGGAATAACTTGAGACGGATCCTACAATTGTTGAATTACTTATCGGCACTCACAAATTTCATGGCAAAGAAGATGGACCTTGGGTTCATAGGAAATCACAACAAATATACATAAGTTATTCTCAATGTTCAATCTTAACTAGTGGTTCAAGCTGGATTCATATACTTACATTAATTATAATATATTTAATTTTTTATAAATGTTAAGATACCGTAGGAATCCTTTGAACAAGAATTTTAGAATATCATCAACTCCCAAGGGACCTCGGATGACAATCCCAAGATCCATCTCAATCACTTCCAAATCCAAATGAACTATGTGTGAAGGCATATATGAACAAAAAATTCCGTATTTACGGCATTAGAGATGAGGCCATTAACATTAGGGAATCCTATTAACTTACTCCCTCTCAATGAGTTGGTATTGTAAATTTAAACACTATTCGCATTTGAGTCATTAATATAAAAGTTGATCACAACATAACTTTAGGAAAAGTTAAGTCATTGTTACTAAAGTATACCTCATATACATGGTTTATAACAATTATAGGTCATATACCATCTTAACAAGAGTTGAATGATCTAAGGGTTATGGTAACCAACTTGGGGGTGAGCACACTTCACAAGGTGAAATGTATCGAATGCTTATGGATAAATATTAGCAATTAGAAGAGTGTGACCAAATGCTACGCCAAAGCAACAAGGAACTCAAGGAGGAAATAGCTAAGGGAGCAAATATGACTGAGCCAATGAATGATGAGTATGAATCACCAAATGCAAGCCTTTTTCCATGTGCAACCAACTTCTAGCTTGGGATTGTAGCCTCCCTTTACTAACCCTTTACAACATGATGAAGAGAATAAGGATGAGGATGAAGAGTATGATGATCCTAACCTCGAAGATTGATTCCTCAGCTGCTTGCTTCTCCCATCTCGATTCCTTACTTATATATGTGCATTTGCATGTGTGTTACTCCCTTGGCCATGGCGTTTTATTAAGTACACTTATGTTTTCAGGAACTACATTTTATTTCTATAAAATTGTGACATGAACTGTGATGACACACTTGAAACAATTTGATTTTTATGTGATGTTTGGCCTGTTTGTGGAGTGAAATTGTTGAAAATGATTCTACGGAAGCATTGGTATTGAATGAATTAAATATTCAGCTATATAATTTTCTATAGAGAATGAAATGTATTCTAATTGGAGATACTTAAAAAAAATAAAAATTTTATTTAAAAAAAATGTCAAAGATCACGACAGATGAGCAACGGATTGTCTATCGCCCAAAAAAAAAATTGTTTTTTAACAAAGGGTGTATGTCGACAGATATAGCATTTTGTCGCTAAATAGCAATGGAATGTTGTATCCATTACCCTATCGCGCACCATTAGCTCTCACCGTCCCTGACTAGCCATCGCCAGTTTCATCGCTAGATGGCGATGGATGTTTATAAATCCGTCGCCAAGTCCTCAGCGATGAGCTAAAATGCGTTAGTGCAATTTTGTCGTTGATTCAGAAATTCTATTGCTGAATTCCTCTTTTCCGTCTCTGATTTTGTTGCTGTATGATATCCTTTTGTAGTGACTCCTCTTCACATGGCCAAATCATCCAAGTCTAGTATCTCTCATTTTATCTTCTGTGGGAGCCACCCTAAATTTGTTTCTGATCACCTCCTTCCTAATTTTATCGACCCTTATACAACCACACATCCATCTAATCGTCTTCATCTCTATTACCATCAACCTCTAAACTTGGGTCCTTTTTATTAGCTAATACTACGAGCAATATAACAATATTAGTCTAACCATCATACAATAGACTTTGCCTTTTATTCTTGTAGAAATTCTCTTATCACACAGCAATCCCGATGCATTCCGCCATTTTTGTCAACCCACTTAATACGTTGATTAATGTCTTTGTATTGGCATCGTATTAATGGTGACTTCTCCACTGCCCTCTTCTGTTCCATTAAAACCACATTTTAGGCATTCAGTTTTGAATTTGCTCAACTCAAAATCTATAAACTCTAGGGTATATTGTCATCACTCCAAGTTATTATTAACTCCATCCCTAGTCTCATCAATAAGAACAATGTCATTTGTAAATAAATTATGCCATAGTACCTCATCTTGAATCTCTCTAGTGACTTAATCCATAATAGAAGTGAAAAGAAAAGGGCTTAAAGCAGATCCTTGATGGAGGCTAATATTAACAAAAAAGTTATTTGCATTCCCTCCTGAGATCTTAACTCTTTTATTTACTTCCTCATACAAATCATAGTCGTAGGCATCAAATAAAATTGTTACATCACCAAATGATGGGATAGAAGCTAGTTGATCACAAAAACAGAAGAATCCATGGACAAATAGATTACACCAAGAAACTCGAGAAGAAGAAAAACTAAGTCAAGATGAAGAACTTGAAGATGAGGAGGAATCCATGCCACCAGTTCGAAGATCAACTTGGTAAAGAAAACCTAATTCAAAGTATGCAAATGTTGCCATTGCAAAAGTCGAAGAACCAACCACATATGAAGAAACAACCAAAGGAAAGGAGAGGAGGAAGGCAATGGAAAAACTGATATATGGAGGCACTACATCATAACAAGACATGGGAATTAGTGCTGAAGTCAAAAGATGTACAACCCATCTCATCCAAATGGCTGTAAAAATTGAAGACCAAACCAAAGGCATCAATTGGCGGTACAAGGCTAGATCTGGGTTAAGGATTTTCACAAAAGTATGGATTGGAGTATGATCAAACATTTAGTCTAGTAGCCAAAATCATTACAATGTGAGTGCTGAAAACACTAACGGTTTGTGAGTCTTCGAAGCTATGGCATATGGATATAAGGAATGCAAATCATCATGGTAAGTTGGATTGAAAAATATGCATAGAGCAACCAAGAGGTTCGAGAGAAAATCTCACTCAAGGTACATGCGCAAGCTTAAAAAGGTGCTCCATGGGCTAAAGTAGTCACTAAGAGCATGGTATGGGAACATAGCTGAGTTTATGTCACGAAGCAGCCATTTAATGACATCATTAGATTCAAGTCTATTTGTGAAGGTTATAACTAGCAAACTGGCAATGGTGTTAGCATATGTCGATGACCTTGTCATCACGAGAGATGTCAAATTGGGAATTCAACACACCAGAGCCAATCTCTCAATTCGCTTCCAAATGAAGGCGCTTGAAGAGTTGAAATATTTTCTTGGTCTAGAAGTCAACCATACAGAGAAAGGGGTATTTTATGCCAACAAAAACATACCAAGTAACTTTTACAAAAATATGGAATGTTAAGTTACAAGAACATATAATATCAATATTAATATCAGTAGAGTTTGATGTGCAGTGATGCTCAGTAGAAGGAAAAGATTTGGAAGATTGTAAAATGTATGTACAGGCTACTTATAGGTAGCCTAATATATCTAACTCTATTAAGAGCTGATATTGCATATGCAATTGGGGTTATCAGTTGATTTATGCAGAAATCCCATGAAACATCACCTGGAAGTTGTTCATATGATCTTAAGGTATGTCAAAGCAACCATAGATTAGGGCATCTTTTATAAGAAATGTCATACATGTGAAATCATAAGGTTGATGTACGCTATGCTAATGACCATGATACACGTAGATCAACCACTGGTTACGTGTTTAGTTTAATTTGGTCTTATGCAATTTTCTAATGTAGTAGAAGGCAACTAACAATGTCAATGTAAAGCACAAAAGCTAAATAGAGAGTGTCAGTAATGGAAAGTCAAGAATGTTCATGGTTAGTGGCACTATTAAGAGATCTCAATCATCCAGTACATTGTGATAATCAGTCAGCTATAAGGTTAGCGTAAAATCTAGCATTCCATGTAAGGACGAAGCATATTGAGGTGCACTACCACTTTGTTTAGGAGGTGGGGTTACGAGGTGAAATTGACATAAAATATACCAAGATTATTACTCAAGTCATTAACATATTTACAAAAGGGCTCAACAGATCAAAAATTTGAGAAATTTCATAAAGAGCTTGGCATGGTTTGCCAAATGTTTTCGGGGGATAATAATTGTTGAGGGGGGGTGTTGGAGGTTAACAATTCCTTTTCGCACTCGTTTTTCACATTTCACCGGAGCTATGTAATAAATGCCCCCCTTCAATTTGACAATTTGGAGGAAATTTCATGAGATCATAGCCACCCCATACCATTACCACCCATAGCCTATGAGCAGCAAAGGAACAAATTTGTAGTAAGGAGGTGAAAGTTGGAAATGCATAGTATGTTTCTAGTATAAACATGGATCCAAAATGTGGGCGATCCGTGATGAACGGCGGCATCAGAAAGGTTTTTGAATTGGCAAAACCACATTTTAGTCATGATATGAAATGCAATTTTTACATTGAGTGATTTTTCCATATCACAATCGAAACCGCAATCGCAACCGAAACCACATTTTGAAGCTTTTAGTATCAATAACGGCTTTATTGCCATCTATTTTGCAAGCTCGGGAGAGGTTCATCAGAAAAATATATCGAGTGTGAATGTGTGTTATATGTCTAGTGAGCATTGTGAGAACAAAGTGTCAGAGTTACTAAGTTGAGTAGTGTAAAACTATCTATTATAGTTGCATACTATTCTGGCATAGTGAGACATTTTTTAGTAAAATAGGTTGCTGATTGATTCTTGTAAATTGTTTCGTATTATCCTCCCAACACAATTCTTTATATTAGTTCTCCATATTAAGTTCCTCCTAAAATTTAACAATACCATCTATTAAGAAAATAATAATTGAAATTCGAGCTTAATGTATGCGGAAGTGATAAAGGATGTAAATATTGGAGAATATAAAACAAGATAAAAAAAATAATTATAGGTACATGATTTTTACGTGAAAACCCAAATTGGAAGAAAACTACGGGCGCTAAAAAGGGCACAAAATTTACTATAATATGAGTGAGTACAAAACGATCTCAAAGCAAATGCCCAATAAAGAGACTACCAAGAGAGATAAAGATCTCAAAGCAAACGCCCAAGGAAGAGATCAATTACAACGAAAATCTCCTAATACTAACTCTCAACAAAATGTGAAATAGAAAAAGGAAGTGTCAAGAGGCACTCCCAAATGCCCCCGCACCAAATAAGGTTAAACAACCTAGTATTTATAGAGAAGTTCTAAAGGTACCAAGGGTTTAACCCTAGCCACAAACATATGTCTTAGCCATCAAGTATCATCTTTACAGAAAATGAAAAAAAATTTCAATAAAAAGTGTAGAAATAATATAATTTTCATAAAATAAAATATCTGCAACCACACAACTTGAGCGTTAGATGCCAAACAATAATCTTCAAAAGAAAATAATCAAATTGTTTCCAAAACTGGCAAAGGAATTTGGGACAAATCCCAACAAACTCCACCTTGGACCAAATTCTTTGGTATGGACAAACACGGTAAAATCGATCTTGTTATGACGTCAAAATATCAATGGGAAACATCCTTTAAGAAATGCTCGAAATCCGGATTAATGACTCTAGTTCTAATACCACTTGTTAGGATCGGTTAAAAATTGAATGAATGCAACAAATATATCACAAAGATAATATAAACAGGTAATGGCAAATCAACATCGAAATTTACATGGAAAACCCAATATGGGAAAAACCACAGATGACGATGAGTCACAAATCCACTATAGAGAAGACGAGTATATGATCGATCTTAGAACGATACATTCTAACAGAAAGTTGATTAGAGATTACAAAGTTCTCTATAGCACTCTCTCACAAATATAGGAAAGTGGAACTAAATACTCAAATGGTATTTTCTGTTGGTGTGTCGAGAAGGTAGGAGGCGTGTCCTTTATAAAGGGGTAGGATGAGTGCGAAACCTGCGAGAAACCCTAACTGCCATAGCTAAACAACTATCGTCAACCACAGGCCACGAAGTGCAAATTGGGCCAAAACCCAACAATCTCCACCTTGGCCCAATTTTCCCCAGCTCTGGTACCATGTTAAATTTTATATCAATTAGGTCTTTAAACAAAGAATCATGTATATAAGTTCAAATAAGGTTCCAACCCGAAGCCAATTGGCAATAGGTGGAGTAACTCATAAGCTTATATACGTGCTCAAACCCTTTAATTTTATTAATGTGGGACAACGTCCACTTTCATATTCCTTGTATTTTTAATCAATGTGGGAAAACATCTGCTTGCGTACTCTAACACACCACCTCACGTGTGGGCTACTAACAAGATCTAACATGTACACACAATTTTAATCATACTAGGATGGTGATAAATCTGGATTGAGCAACCCACTCTGATACCACATGTTAAGAAAATAATAATTGAAATTTGAGTTTAGTATATATGGATGCAATAAAAGACATAGATATTAGAGAATATAAAACAAGAATAGAAAAAAGATTGTTGCACGCACATGATTTTTACGCGTAAACCCAAATCGGGAGAAAACTACGGGCGACAACAACGGTACAAAATCTACTATGGTATGAGTCAGTACAAAGTGATCTTAAAGCAAACACCCAATGAAGAGATCACCAAGAGAGATAAAGATCTCAAAGCAAATGCCCAAGGAAGAGATCAATTGCAATGAAAAACTCCCAATAGTAACTCTCAATAAAATGTAGAATAGGAAAAAGGAAGTGTCAAGAGGCACTCCCAAACATCCCCGCACCAAATAAGGTTAAACAACCTACTATTTATAGAGAAGCCCCAAAAGGACCAAAGGTTTAGTCCTAACCGCAAGCATATGTCTTGACCACCAAGCATCATCTTTACAAAAAAAGAAAAAAATATTCAATAAAAAATATTAAAATAATATAATTTTCATAAAATAAAATATCTCCAACCATACAACTTGGGCCTTGGATTCCAAGTAATAATCTTTAAAAAGAAAATAATTTAATTATTTTCAAAACCGGCAAAGGAATTTGGAACAAATCCCAACACCATCTTCTCTGTTTTACTTTTTTTTTTAAAGTATAGAACCCAAAATCATACAAGGGGAAAAGAAATAAGATGAAAAGAAAAAAAAATAGAGCATTATGCTGATTACAAAGGAGAGGGAAAGAAATGTATCATAATTTCAGATATAATAAACAAATAGCTGCACTGCTGTTTACATGAGGACGCAACGTCCTTGCAGACATTTGCCGTTTAAACTCGTGTACAGTGTCCTAGATCCTACCCAATACTAATTCGCAGGAAATTAATCCTAAGAATTGTTAGAGTTGCTTCACAGTAGACTTTATAAATGGATCATTCAGTTAGGTCTGGCTTGATTAAATTTTGGTTGTGTCATGTTTCGTCCAAGTAATATTTCGGGTCGGTTTGGTTTGGTCCGGGCGAACTTTGTTGAGATCGACTTCGGATCAACCAGTATTTGGTCCAATAAACTTATCATACAAAACGAAGCAACTATGCAGTGAAATTTCAGTTTGGGTACGTCCGATTCAGGTCAATTCGTGGTTTCAGCTCCACTTTTCATGTGAACCTATTTCGGGTTTGAGTAGGATATGGGTCTAGGTCATTCGGTTCAGGTTTCAGGTCTCATGTCAATTTCACCCGGTCTGCTTGAATGGTAGGGAGATCCATTTTCAGTATCTTATGTTTGGTGTCCCACGTGGATGTCTTAAAAAGAGTTCCTTATGTTTTTATAGCCTTGCCTCATATGAGATCCGAGAAAGTTAAATGATTAGAGGAATCTTTAGGCCACACATTTGCATGCTGGCTACTCTTATTAAATATTCTTTTGGGACCTCATCCAAATTACTCATTTTGATAAGTGACCATTAGGCATATTATAGTTCTAGTTTGGCTTCTAATATTATGTTGGTTCCGTAATTGTTATTTTTTCACTCCGAAATCAGTTCTATTGTATCTTTTTCTTGCCGATTGTATAGAAATTGACCTCTATTGATTAACTCTTCTTCCTAATATTTAAGACAGCGAAAAAACTATGAAACTGTCCTCTCTAGCTGTTTCAATTATAGGTGATTGTTCAAAAGGTCTTCAACATTGTTTGGTCTAGTATGCCGCTCGGATAACTTACTGTTTGCCCCTAGAGATTAATTAATTGTGAGTGATTGGTGTACAATTGTGTTACGGATTTGACCAGTTGCAAGGTATGGGACTTGTCCCACATCGGTTGTATGTACAACTGATAAGGGGTTTATAGACCAAATGGGCTCTCTCTCCTAATAGGCTGGTCCTTTGGGATGAGTTCTCCTGTTTGGTCTGTAACAATTGGTATCAGAACCAACTCGGAGTGGCGGCCCACGGGAAGCCAACCGTGACCAACGTGGCCGTGACCAACGAGGACTTGGAGTGGTGGCCCACAGAGTGGTGGCCTGGGAAAGAACCAGCCGTGACCAACGTGGCCGTGACCAATGAGAACTCGAAGTGGTGACCCACGGAGTGGTGGCCTGGGGAAGCCAGCCGTGACTAACGAGGACGTTGGCCCTTAAGGGGGGTCGAATGTTACGGATTTGACCAGTTGTAAGGTATGGGACTTGTCCCACATCGGTTATATGGGCAACTGATGAGGGGTTTATAGACCAAATGAGCTCTCTCTCCTAATATGTTAGTCGTTTGGGATGAGTTCTCCTGTTTGGTCTGTAACAAATTGAGGGAGCAATTTTGATTTTAAAGCAATCACGACTTCCTCCTAATTCTTCAATAAGGTGAGTTCGCTCTTTCAGTGTTACTCACAACCTCTTTCCTAACAAGAATGGAAGATAAACAGAACAAATGTCAACAGACAGATAATTCAGCTTGCTGTAATTAAAGGCTAAAATCGTTGGAGAAGGATGTGTCTACAAGGAACACGGCAGCAATCATTTAAATGAATGTTTGTCCCAAGCACGGACTACAAATTCTCTAACATGGAATAAAATTTCAATGAAGTGGTGCATCGCATCATTTCAAAATTATATTCATAAGATAGATGTAATCGCACAATCTCATAACCTTTTGTAGTTCACATATGAGTATAAACTTATTCTTGGGAGTTGGTTCTCAAATATGATATCAGGGTCTTTCTCAGTGACAGGTCTCGAGTTTGAATTTCAATAGTGCTCATATTAATTTATTGTACAAGGTTATAGGAGCCTTTGCAACAACCACCCTTCAAGCTCGAACAGCAATAGCGTGAGAGGGTGTGCTAGAGTACAAACATATTCCTAAACGTTCAACTATTAGCGTAAACTTTTGGTTGCGTGGGTTCTTAAATAGTCCATATTGCAAGATGTTTGAGGATTTTTTTTTTTCCCTATTGCCTTGACTCTATTTTAAAATTCACACTTTCCCATCTTGCTAAACAAAAACTGAGCCAATTTGAACCAATTCAAAAAGTTTCCCCTTTTTACATGATTTTTTTAACCCCAAACTTGAAATAAACACAAACCAATAAGGCTTTAAAATCCACGAGTTTGCATCTCAAATCCAACATAAAATCAAAAAATACTAGTTTCATTCTTGTGACATATTCATTGAATATCATAACCATATTATTTGACTTTTCTTTTATCTTATTCCTCTTAATACTAATGGTTATTAATTGTGCCTCGTCATTTTAGAGGGATGTTACACAACTATCTCCTTCCTTCACGAACAAAAATTAGTACTATTTCTTTCTTAGTTCCATTCTCATAATGAAATGGCTTGAAATAGATTATTTATAGTCTTAATAGGCATTTGATATGTGGTAATACATCATTGGGAATGGAAATGTGAGATATTGGATAATACAATTATCATGTTTGGTGCATGAAAATGGGAATAACTTAGGTAGTATAATTGGAAATAAGAACTCTCTATTTCAGCAAACTTATTACTTGGGAGGGGTGGTAGTCAGGTGTTGGGATAGGGAATAAGAGTTAAAAAGACTACATTGCCATTAAATTATGAAGTCCTATGTTTGTATATCGAGGATATAATCATATATTTGTTATTCTATTCACAATTCAAACTCCTACCTACCAAACAAGGGAAAGAAAATGCATTAGCGAATTTTCATTCTTAAAAATGAATTCCCAGCCACTTGTGAATTTCCATTTATCAATTCCTACATACAAATTGCTTAGACAAAGTCAATAAGAATAAGATAAATATTAAAAATGTTCTACTCATACCATTATTTTTTGGCAAAGTGCGCATGACTATTCATACTTTAAATAATATGAATCCGTAATAATATATATTTTTGGATATTATAATTAAAAGTCACCATTAGAATGAAATTTCCTATGATATGTTGAGGTGAGATGGTATCAACAAAAGCCTGTTATTCTGAAAATACCAATAATAAAAGCATCTTATATATTTTACTACTATGTACGCACATTATCATCAAATTTCAAGCCTATTGTTTGTAATGGGAATAGGTGGAATGCTAAAGAAAGAGGTGGGGAAAGAGTGGCATAATGTGGAACGGAGTGAAATTTTTCTAAGAGTAAGGAATGAAATGCAAATGAAAGATGTGGAATTTTTCTAAAATTAGAGGTTTTTCTTTTAAATGGAGAATCGGAAAGAGTAGAAAGCCAAGGTCAAAGGATGGAGGGTGAAGCAAAATAAAGTGAGATTTTTTTGAAATGAGTGAAAAGAAGTGGAAGTGGTTATTTATCAATAAAAATAACAAGCTGAATTCATTAAGAGCGATACATGTACAAAACAAACCAATTCAATATAACACCAGAAAACAGTTTGCCTCTCTAAAGTGATGGCCTGTATAGCCATAACAATTACTTTCAGAAAATTCAATTTCCAAATTTACCAACATTAACAGTAATCATGCATAAGTATTTTTTTAAAAAAAAAGTCTGGAAACTAGTCCCCTCCCAAGCAGTTCAAATTTTGGAAATATATATTAAGCACTATACACAAACCTCTTCTCTAATTTCCCCCTTCTCTATCTTCCCCAGAAGGTAAAGTGGATTTCTTTGAGCTCGGGCCACTGGATAAGGGGCTTGCCCCTGCTATCCCTTGTGGGATTTGAATCCTAGTGACCGTTTAGGATCTCATCCACTACTCAAGACCTTTTCCCTAAATCTATATGCTACAACTTTCTTGCCGACATCCTCACTTGAAGGATATAACAAAAGGAGTGATTTAAGAATTTATGGACCAATTGTAATTTTTGTACACAATACGGACAACTTCCCCATCACCCAAAAGATGATTCACAAGACCTGCTTTATCTGCATCCAAGTAACCCATTATTGACCTGAGAATTTCTCTGTCATTTCCAAAATCAGCTTTGTACCTGCACAGGGAAAATAAAGAGCAAGTTTCTAATATTGAAACAAATAACAAGCTCCTCCAGTTGGTGGAAATCTGGAACCAAAGTTTCCGGCACTTCCAAAAAAAGGAAACAAAATATGTACGTAATTCTCACACTTCTTGAGAGAGGATATGTATTTTCCAGTATTTAGACAAAATTCATGATTTCGTTGTGAAAACCACCTTCATATTGTGGATCCTGGCAAAAAGAAGGTCCAGGATGATTCGAATTTGGACCAAATGTACAATGTAAAGTTTCCTCTTTTCTTTGAAACTTGAATTTCACAACTGTATTCTAGAGACTTCCCCAGACCCCGGAAAGCAGGATCCACACTGAGATTGTTGTTGTATTCTAGAGACTACTGAGAAATGAAAGGGTTCTAGGAGTTACCATTTGACGATACAAGTGAGATAGACAGTTCTTTTAGACAAGTCCACATCCACTCCATCCCTTTTAAAGAAGTCTCTGGTGGCGGCTCGCAACTCGGCTTGCACGTTCTGGGATGTGAAGAATCTCATTGGTGGGCTTGACTTTGTGCCATCACAGAGTCCAAAGTGAACCAAAGGATTGACAGTAGGTAAACACATCTGAGTACGATACCAAAAAAACAGATAAGCGTCGTAAGATAATTACAGTTGAAGTCCTTTTTTCTTAATATCTATTATTTGATGAAGTGTCCTATTTTTCATAGTTATAGTCATGCTCATTTTGGCAGACATGTCTCTGCATGATTGTGCACAAAGAGAAATGCTCATGGGTCATTTTAATGCCAAATACATAACTAGAGATGGCAGAAAGAAACGAAAGATCAAACACTATCCTCAAATTGGAAGCAAAATTGATTGTCAATGATCAGGAACAGAGTTAAGTGTGCCTGTCTTTGATGCAAGCAACTTGCGAACATATTTTTGAACCATATAAAGATAAATCGGTCATCTAATCCACAAAGCCCTAAAAAGAAGTTAATTATGCTAACAAAAGAATGAGAAGAAGAGGCCACATGCACATCCTTACCCCCAGTGTACAATGTCAATGTGCATACCTGTAGGCGGCTATCTCCAGTAGTGAAATGTTTGACCAATGCATAAGGAGCCCTCCGGTTGCTTCGAAGTATACCATTTCTAATTGCGTCTAAGGAATATGAATTGCCTCCAACCAGGTACTGAAAGTCGGTGACAAAGCATTTCCTTTCCATCATCCCTTCTGGATATCCTTTCCTAATCACAGCATGGATGACCATAGCATTGTAAAGATTTAAAAAGAATGTGAGCTTCTCATCAGGTGAAAGTGTCAGGAGATCTACTCGATGAAGACACTGGACCACATTCAGGTATCTGCCAGGTAAAAAAGTGAAGTTAGGACAACTGTGAGTTTTTATAATGACAAAGAATTAATGCAGTCCGTAAGCATTGCATGCAAAATTGATGACAATTGAGAAGCATTACATATTGTTGAAACTTTGAGGGTTCTATCTCCAATCCAATGGGATAGGCAGACAAAAAGCACAAAACGAGCAGAGACTTGCAGATGTAGGTACATAATACAGAGGAAAAGCAGTAGATATACCCCCTAAATTCTTCACTGTTGCTAATAGCTAAATAATCCACATGGCACCTGTCCTCGGAAGCATAAGATTCGAGTATAGCAGACATAATTTTCACCAGTCTTTGACCAATTCCAGCAACAGAATCAGGCTCCTTGTCATCTGTGCACCCCCGAAAATTAAAGCATTTCGGAATAAATTGTTCATGCTCAAGGAACCGATAGATCGCATTTCCATCTTCAAAATGGGATGCACTAAAGAAGCAAACAACTCGTATTCAGTATTGAGACAGAGAAAAAATGTTCAAAGACATAACTCGCCAAAGTATACAAGTTAAGGTATTTTTACCCAGAGACATGATGGATGAAATGCTTCTTTGCAATCCTTTTTCCTATCTCAACTGCCTGCATGAGAGTCAAATTAGAGAGATGGCCACTGCAGAGATTTGACAAAAGGGGAATATACATAATTCATATTATGTTTCACCATTGCAAATAAAAATGAATTATTATCATATACCTCTCTCCACATTAAGGTAAAACTTATTTGTAACCCACAGTTTTTGGAATCATTATTTGAAACCCCTCATTTTGGAGTTTGTTATCATATGCAGGAAATTTATCACGATTTAACCACCCTCACATTGATACTTTTGGAAGGCAAATGATAAGTTGAGGGAGGTTAAACAATAATTCCAAAAACTATGGATTACAAATATAATTTACCTAAATGTGGAGGGGGGTGTATGATAATAATTCAAATAAAAATCCATGAAAAACAGAAAAAATGCCCCTTGTTTGAAGTACACAAGTGGACTTAACTGTTTGATGACTGATATCATCTAAGATCATTACGTAGAACAATTACTACAATAGTTTCGCCCTTCAAAACTTATGTAAAAATGGAAGTGAGTAAATTTCCTTAATCATGCCTTTGCTCTTCCGCTTATCAAATGCAGTTCTAGCCACCCTTTGACATAAGTTTTGTTAGTAGTCTACATAACTTCTAAATCTTTCATCATCCATACTTTTGACATATTTCTTGTAGCTCTTTATAATTTCCTGCTCCTCCCTTCTGTCAATGGTCAAGTGACACAACCTTTAGCAGCAGCATTGCTCCACCACCCATGATAACTTCTATTGCATAAACTCACTTCTATACCTCCGTTCATTCTCCTCATTGTACGCTATTACCGAATGAGGATTCACGAAAGTAACTTCACCATGGAACTCAACAAAAATTACTGTTCTAAATCATGCATTTTCTACTTTAGAAATGTAGGAAGAATTAGGACTAACCTGGATGCGGAAGCGTACTGCCGGTAATAATCCACGATAATAAAGAAAACCAGGCGGCTACCAGAGTCGCCTTAATAATCACGTCCTAAACCCAAGAACCCGACGGATGGTAGTTCAGCCGTGATAGAGAAATAGGAGAATATGAGAGATGTAATAATAGGGTCTTCCTTGCTGACCCCCTAAGCACCCCTTATATAGTTTGGGGTGTGGCTAGGGTTGTTGCCCTAGACAACATAAGTGGCCGTTGGGTCTAAAACTATTAGGCCCGACCAACAGCTCCCACTCGGCCACTTAGGCCGTAAAACACGTATTCTCCATGTATCACAACTCCTCACGCTTCATACCAGGAATAGGACGTGCGACCAAAAATAACAAGTAGTGTTATATTAAGTTACCATCCAACTAATATAACACTTTCACGAAATATGATACCCTAAAAATATCCCAAGACATCACCAGTGGCATCTGTGATCCCTTATGCCTGATATATCATATGATTATGTTCTCAACATAATCGCCCGGGCTGATATGGTGATGGTGGATAGATTTTCCTTAAACACTCATGAAATCTCATCTTAGCTTAACTGCTTTCCTAACGTGTTCTCGCCGAACCGTATATATCGTGGTTCTTGAGAATCACATTAAAATAGCATCATTAAACTTCGACTTAATATCATAACTTTAAGTCAAAGGGTTATCGTCCACAGGGTCACACAGTGACAAGTGATAGGGAATTCAATTGTCACCCCACATATAGGTCGTCTTATAAGCACACACAGTATGAGATGTGTATCACGGCATAACTCCCACTTAGTTGGGTTCGTCACTCTTTATGCCATGCGAATCGTCAGTCTAGATTTTCACCCAAAAATCTAACCTGAGTCACTAGATCAACATACTGAATGTTGGTCTTAACACTCAAGATTCGGCTTTTAAGGCTTCAATATGAAAACGTATTTCATACTCGACTCCCTCGAGTCTCATCTTAGTTTTGCTAAGGAGATTATATTCATTCTACTCATACACTTCTAGTGTGAGTAATCAATATTGCACACCTAGTGCCAATATGATCCAATCTCATCCTATCCGCTACTCAAGCGTCAGGGAGATTGCCTGTGTGACTAGGTCAATCAGAAGCCTGTGATATTTCAATATGCCTAACGTACAATAATAAGCATCTTGCCCATAAAAGAAACATGTCCATCACGTAACAGAACATGTCTAGATACCAAACCTCATGAATTCCAAGACTCAACCAATGAGCTTTGAATGTATTACTAAGAATGGGTTTAGTCAAGGGAACATATCACCTTGTTAGTGTACATATATATACCATATGACAATGATTTTGTCTCTATGGTACAAGACACACAATCTACCTCCATAGCTCACATCGTTGTGCAGCTTTGCTTCTTTGCACACCATGACATGGCTCTCCCACTCAGGTTGAAGGCATGTCCTGAGGTTGACTTAGACTCATCCAAGTCACTACCCCAATCAATATTTGAGTATCCTCTCAACTCGAGGCCTCCTCCTTGACAGCAAAAGACAGAGTTATCAATACCACGAAGGTAGCGCTTGATTCTCTTGACGACTTGCCAGCCAGCAAGTTTTGGGTTACTTTGATAACGACTTATCAAACTAACCGCAAAGTAATGTCGGGTCATGTACATAACATGGCTTACAATAAGCTTACTATGATACTAAGGTTAGGGACTTTTGTTTATTATCTCTATTTTGTCATCTGTTTTAGAACATTAAGCAAGACTTAAGGTTGGACCTTTCTCAACTGGAGTATCCACGGGCTAGGGATTATAAATCCAAAATCATTTCAAAACATTTTAATGCATGCTTCTTGGGACGGCTTTGGATTTATTTCTACTCCCATGACATACCTGGATTCACCCGTGTCCTTCATCTCAAAAACATGGGATAACTACCTTTTAGTAGTTTTAATCATCTCCAAGTTGTTCCTAGTCATCGGTATGTCATCAACGTGAGGAACGTAATCCCCATGTTGATCTTCCGACATACACAATGGTATTCTGAGATCATAGAAAAGCCAAAATGGCTTTATGGAATTTAGAGTACCAAAAACTAGAAGATTGCTTAAGATCACATATGGACCTTTTAAGACGACCCATATTGTCCTCTTATCCCTTTGATACAAAATCAATGGGTTAGTTCATATAAATCTCTTTCTCAAGATCACAATTGAGAAAAACAATCTTTACTCCATTTCGAACTCAAAGTCTGAATGGGAAACTAGAACTAGGAGTATCTGGGCCTGAACTTATCAATTGAACTATCCATACGATGTTTTATCTTGAAGGCTTACATCGGAGTGGATTTTCAACGAGTTCTCAAACCATGTCAGTGAGTCCATCTCATCCCTTATGACATCCAGTCACTTTTTGTGATTTAGTGAGCCAACCGCCTCTTGATAAGAGGTAGATCCCTAATCTCCCGATGGAGTTCATAAGAATATTTCGATTTAAAAAATCATCGAGGAATTCTTTCATGCTTGAGATCCTGGGACCTTCATTATTTGTCTGCCTATGTGAGAAATCCCTCCCCCTTTCTCTAAGAGGTATGGGACCAGGAGTTTCTCCCCCTTTTTCTAAGAGGTATGGAACCCTGATTATGAAGAGAAGATTACTCCCACTATCCATTGGAGGTGAGATTCTGAACATGAGGACTAACTACATGTTCAGGAATAACTCTCCTCAACAATTGGAGATTGAGGGTGAATCTCATTCTCCTTGACAGACAAACCTTCACCATCCTTACCAAGTAAGGAATGTGTACCATCCTCTGTAACTTAGTGAGAACTCAAATCCTCTCCCTCACCGAGAGGTTGTTGAAGGTCTTATTGCAACGTATACAAATTTAGGCCCTTTTCAATTGCACCAAATGCTAAGAAACTCATCCTTAAGAAAATCAACATTGCGGGATGTTGTTTCACGAAGAAAATAATCATGATCTCAATTGGTTCGAAGAGTTTTAATATTTCGTACCAATTGAGTCCTACTACCGCTACAAAGTATATGAACACATCGAGTACTTAATAACTGTGGGATAGTAGGTACATATACTTATATCATGAATATTTGTAGCTCCATGATATGCTTTCATATTCATGGACCCGCAGACGTCTAAAGTGAACGAACGTTAAGGGATTTGATGGACTCGAAATCTTAGAAAAAAGATTTCCTATTGCTTTACTAGCTCGGCATAACTCACATTTTGCACCTTAAGCCTAGTGAGTTGGTCTTAAAAGGCCATCTTTAGCTAGTTAACTCTATCTTGACCCTTATGGTCAAAACAAGTATGTTTAAAACAGATTTAAAATGAGACAAGGATGGAAGATGCTCTATTTCGTCCATTGAAAACACCTTTCAATGTGACATGGCCAAACAGATCACCATGGCATATGATGTCTAAGACATCTAGATGAAAATTAAAGAAAACTAATCTTAGGAACAGAAGACACGAGGAAACATCGCACCCCAAGTGCATAAAGAGCATCGGGGAGAGACAACGTAGCCCCTTCAAGGAGTCTCGAATGATTTGTCCTTAATTGAAGGACATCTTTTCCATTGTCGTTACCCAAAATGACAATTTGTGAACCCACTGTATTGTGGTGAAAGTTCACAAGGATTAACTCGTTCCTGAACTATGCGCTTGGTTGCTCCCGTATCTGCGACCCATTAAGGATCCCAGTTAGCAACAAATGCTTGGGAGCACACACATTATCCAGGAGTGGCTGTGAAAGGAGGTACCTTAATCGACTTAGGACAATCCTAAGTGTAAAATTCCTAATTTTCACAATCATAGCACTCACACGTGCTATATGCTTCTCTTTATTTCCTCAGGCTTTTTCCCTTTCGCAATACCAATCTTAGGTCCAGAACCTTTTGAGGGAATGGATCCGGACGAACCTGATGCTAAGTTAATCCCACGCGTACTCAACAGTGGGATGACTTTTAATTCCCCCACTAGATCGACATTGATGCAATATGACAAAGTATAACATCTTGATCGATCTATTTTCGAATCACTTTTGGTATGCTTTCAAGTTTTCTGGGTACTGTTCACTAGCAGTACCGTCTTTGCCATCCTATGAGACCTAGAAACTAATGAGTGTCCTAACATTTCACGTTCATTCAGAAGAAACTGAATCTTCTGACATTATGTATCATAGTCAGCGCTATCAAGTTCTTTTATTGGTAAACAATTGCCAACCTTATTTTAATTGCCATATCTAAAGGTATATATTCTGTGATGTGGACATTAGGCATATTTTCAAATAAATAAATTATCAAAAACTCCATTATCCATGTCGTATGATCGAAAATTTCGCTAAGCTCATAATCATCTCATACAAGCATGAACTAGAAGTTTTTATAACTTATTTATAACAATTTTTCATAAAACAAAATTTATGAAGAACATTATGGTTAAACAAATTAATATTTCAGATATATCACAAAGATATCCAACTTAATGTAAATCAAATTTACATGAAGTTATCTCATTATTTATAACTACTAATATGTCATTTAGAACTCTATCAATGACATACCAAACATAAAATTCAAATTATATAAAACACATTTATATAATAAAATGAATCTATATTGCGAAGCATATTTGAATAATAACATATTACAAAAGAATTTCATAAAATGCCCAAATAGCATTATATAAAACACATTTATATAATTATATATAACATGAAACTTATTCAAATGTTATTCGCAATTTATAAAACACATTTATAACGTTACGAATTTGAATTTCATGAAACCAATTCATAAAATACCGCTAAATTGAATAATTAGCAGGTAACATGAAACAAATCCATATTTATTAATTTGGGCAAGGATGAAAAAATGCTAAAACAATTAGCAAATTTACTACAACTCATGTAATTCGTATATATATAATACTACAAATTGGTGATTCACATGAAACATATCCATGCAATCGAACGCAACATAATTTGTAACACGAAATATATCCAAATATTAATCGCAATTAATTATATATAGAATAGATCCATATGACATTAAAGTTTAGATGAAACGAATTCATAGTAAGACTTGTAAATTATATAAAACGTATTCATATAATATTGCAAACTTAAAATTTATGAAACAACTCCATAAATAGATCAAATACTTTACATACCCAAATAATAACATGAGATAACTACAAGAGTGACAGAATAATGAACTGATTCATAATTGCTCATGGTTTTGCGTAAAATTATTAAATCATGAAACATATTCATATGACAGAATATTATATAAAACATATTCATATAATATGACTTATGAAACATATTCATTCAGCGATCAAGGGGATCTTTATATCACGTAGATATTTATTGAGTTCGAGTAAAACAAATTTACGTCATACACACTAATTTTATATATGAAACAAATTCATATAACGTCAACCCAATGGATTGATAACAAGCTACTCGGTCAAGAAAATGTCAAGTTGATGCATATATAAAACGAATTTATATATGACATTAAACATATTAATGTTTCTATAACGAAATCATGCATTTATGATTAAAACTAATTTGAAACCTTAATTCAACAAATGAATTAACTGCATGAAAGTTTATCAACTTGAATATCATTATAATTCAATTGAAATCATGCTATGACTAATGATAATAATGGCTGAAAAATAATTCGGCCCAAAACAAAAAAAACACAGCCGAAAACAATTTTAATCCACAGCACAAGATCGGCCCATTGCAAAATGAAACTCAGAAAGAAAACCAAAGAAGAAGGTGGCCCAAAAACAAAATTAAGGCTTGGTATTTATGAGTGAGTGAGCTCACTCCCTCACTCTAACCTTAACTCTCTCTCCCTTTGTGTTCAAGACCCTTGTTCTCTCCGTCTCTCTCTCTTCTTCGCTGATACCCGAAATGCATCTCTCTCTCCTCTGTTTCTCCTCTCGATGCCATGGGAGCAGAGTACTGGAGCACTGAGCCCCTTCTTCTTCCTCCTCACTCGACTTCACAGTCCCGGCTTTCATGGCAGCCACTGCCGCTGATTGTGAGACACCAAAACAAAAAACACCCAGATGATGTGAAGCCGGCCGCCCCCACCGATGCCCACAGCCTTCGATCTACGCCATCCCGACAAGAACTGATGCCAGCACCATGTGGATCGGCCGAAACTGAGTCAGTTGAAGCAACCCACGCGACCGGCGCGCCACTGAGACAGCGGCGCGTGGGTACACGCGCTTCCAAACTTGACGGTTTTTCGCGGTTTCATGCCATGGCTGTGTAGATCGGCGCGTGTGGGTGGCTAAAGAAGGAAGAAGGGGACCGAAAAAGATCTTCGTCGGCGGCGCGTGGCTACACGCGCCACCCTTCCTTCCGGTTTCTGATGGGTATGGCGCTTCCCTTCCTTTTTTTTTTTTTTTGTTTGGTCGGGATCGAGAGTGTCCACCTCCACCGCAGCCACAGAGCCGCCGGCGGTAGAGACAGACTGGGTGGCGAACCTCTGAGGTGTACGCCGCCGTCTTTTTAGGGTTAGGATTTCGGGTAGAGGGGCTTATTTTAGGGTTAGGGCTACGAGTCCCTTCCCTCCCAAATCCGCCCCCCTTTTCGTTTTTTTTTTTTTTTAATTGTCAGTGATTAAGGAGATGGATTACGCCTACTGATTTTGCAATTTGCACATAGCATGGATCATGGTAGCATAATACCTTAGCATCGATTAATTAAACCTGGTGTTTCAAAAACAAATAGAAACATGCATGTATCTCACGGCTGAACTAATCAGGAAAAAGGAACAGTCTTTGGCCTGAATTAATCATGGACATGCTTTGGCAGAATCACTATGATCTGTATGTAATTTGTACGTATATTAAGAACTGATCTGAGTATATTAGCGTAAATCTATCTGGACAGATTGATAATAACATGAGCATGTTCATAATTAGTAGACTCTAATATGTTCATGATAGTAAATCTGCAGTTTCTAATATGTTATGGGCATCATAATAATATGAGCATGCTTCTGATTTTAGCAGTTTGCATAATCACGAAAATTAAGCAAATTAAACGAATAAAGATAGCATGCTTTTAAGGAATCAGTTTCGGCAGATTTATTAATCTTTCAATCGGGACTAATCCGAACAGTTTAGGCTCTGATACCACTGTAGGAAGAATTAGGACTAACCTAGATGCGGAAGCGTACTGTCGGTAATAATCCACGATAATAAAGAAAACCAGGCGGCTACCAGAGTCGCCTTAATAATCACGTCCTAAACCCAAGAACCCGACGGATGGTAGTTCAGCCGTGATAGAGAAATAGGAGAATACGAGAGATGTAATAATAGTGTCTTCCTTGCTGACCCCCTAAGCACCCCTTATATAGTTTGGGGTGTGGCTAGGGTTGTTGCCTTAGACAACATAAGTGGTTGTTGGGCCTAAACCTATTAGGCCCGACCAACAAGAAAATTCATGCCAATTTCATTTCCTGAAGACCTTGCAATGATTGTAAGAATATCTGAAAGAAGTACTTAACCAGCATATGAATGAGATTTCTGAAAACAGCATGAAAGAGTACTCATGGTGCAGTACTTCATGTTACAAGAAGTAAAATATTTTTCATTATGCTTGGGCTTTAGAGGGTCAGGGAAGAGCGCAGCAAGCTGCTGAAGTACTGACACAACCAAGCGAAATGTTTAAATTGACAAAGCTTATTACTGCCACACAGAACATCAACAATTCAACATTGATGAGGTTAATTCAGGAGAAAATGCTTATTGGGTTGGGTGACTTATGGAGGCAGGCTCGTTGCTGCTGTCTAGGGCAAATATGACATGCCAAAACGCTGTTTTACAAAAGTATTAGATGGTTGTTGAATGTGTTGTGGCTTGTCGACTGTTACAGAAGGTGACTCTCGAATGCAGTTTTCATCATTTTTGGTGGGAGATGAATTGGCGGATTTTTAATAAGTAAATTTTTGAATTGATCTAAGCTGACTGGTCGAAAGTCAGGATTGGCTAGAAGGTAATTAAATTAATGAGTTAACCAACAAACATGACACCTAAAAGTTGGCTTGGCTAGAAGGTAATTAAATTAATGAGTTAATAAAAAACAAGCTCGCTCATATTCATATAACAAGCTTGTTAGAATAAAAGTAGATATTAAATTGTTAGGATAGAATCAGAAAAGCAGTTGTTGCTTATTTAGTACCATTATGGCTTGAAACATGAACTTCCTTTTTTAAATAGCTAAAATCATTGATAGCTTTTGAATGGCAATCCAATGAAAATCAAACACATGTTAAGTCAATATGGGGGCAAGGAAAGAAATTCAAATATTTTTATATATAATGATGACGACGACGACTATATAAGATGTTTATCAAACGAATGCCAAATGATCAAATCAGATCCACTGCATCACCCCTAATGTTGACCCCTACAAAAGAAAAGAAACAATTGGGCAATTCGGCTGCTTCTGCTGATGTTGTAACAGTGAAACTGGGAGTTTTTGGCTCATGTCACGCAATTTTCTATTGCTTGTACTTAATTAAAATTTATGGCTCTGTCTTTTAAAAAATGTTCAAGGTTTATTTACTCTAAACTACACGGCTACCCCAGTTTGGTTGTTTTTAGGGAGAACAAAATTCTTGTAATAATCGGGCAAATAAGATTTTGTTTGGAGGATGCGAACATTTTACGCATGCATAGAATTGAGAATGGTCTAACACTAATCAACATCATAGAAATTAAACATCCTTATTCAACCACGCAATTTATTCCCTAAAGTGGTTGAAATGTTTTCTTGGAATGCATAAATATTTACACAAGCACTTCTGTTATGCCAACAACTGCTTATTTCATGCCATCGTTTCATGAAACATAAAGTTTTTTTTTTAAAAGCATCTTGTAACATCATTGATAGTTTTTGAATTGCATCTATTGAATTGAAATCAAACATTTTTTAATCTAATCAAAATCTAAAGTAATTAGTCTCATTTAGAATGTTTTTAGGGAGAACAAAATTGACCCCATTTTGTAATGGTCTTTTGTATTTGAGTCGAAAAGGGTTTGTTTTTGAGCTTGGTAAACTTTGTACATGCATACTATATGAGAAGAATTAAAACTTATCTTTTTAGTGCATAAATCAAACCCTCTATGATTAAGCGATCCAATCCACCCCAAAGAAAGGGTTTTAAATTTTTTTGAAGAAAATGTGTACATTGTACACAAACTGCACATGCATACAGTTTAGAAAAAATATTTTGATTGTTCTTAATTGTAAAAACCAAACATTTCATTAACTACCCTACTCCAAAAGACCTCGCAGATTAATAAGATTTAATTGAGTCAATTTTCGTTTTATTTACACAAACCCCCTCCTCAGAGTCCTATCATTTCCGTCTATCATGCTCGTGTGACTCCTCCCACAATGCCATGATTAGTGTTGCACTACACGCTATGTCATCAAAGCCGGAAGGACATCAAGGGTCTAAAAGTCATTAATTGAAGGAAGTTCCAACTTTCAAGTCTTCAATTGCTTTTATTACTGCAAAAAAAACGCGAGAGAAAAATTCAAAAGTGGACTTATTCATTATTATGCTAATTTGATCAAGACAGAAATCTGGTCGTTTAGCAGCCTCTGATGAGTGGACCATATCCTACCCACAAAAAGACTAGGTCAATTTATATCCCCATACCCAGTTGGAGGACTTCAAACCAACAAAGGTCGGCATCAGGGTGTGGAAATCCACTATATATTCAACCTGTTTTATAATGGCATAAAGTCATGACAGGAATTCCAATTAGTAGGCAAATTTCCATCCGAACAAGTCACAGGTTTGATTAATTCTCACCCTTTTTTTTCAATCAACAAGGAGTACTTACCATTTAATGAAATATTTTTCTTATATATTTGCATTTATAAAGTAATTATTATCTGATTCAATAATTATAACATTTAAAAGTTATCCATGATATATACATCAATTATCAAAAGGACTGTACATTAAAGTACAATCTATTAAATTTGTTTAGGAACATCAAAAAAAAATATAAAGACCAAACAAGGACAATCCAATATTGTTCCTACTTGTAAGTAGCTAGAACAGCAAGCAATATTGATCAAGATTTAACAAATAGTATTATGTAAAATACTGTTCTATCACTCTTTTTTTTAATAACTATAATAAGATATGTCTAACAAATTCATAGTAATGGTATGTAAAATTTAGTCTTTGTATAATGAACAATATAATCGATAAAATGATTTTTCTCCCCAAAAAATAAGAAGACTAAGTAATTTAAAATTTTAAAGTCAAAATTGTAATACCCATAAAATACTCTAGTGACTTTAAGCGACAACTAGATAAAGAAAAAGAAATATAGAAACCCACCTAGCTAGCAAACAAAAGCCTTCTTTTCGTTTCACTGACTCCCTTCCGTCGATAACAAATAAAAAGTAACAAATTTTGAACAAGAAACTTTCATACCTCGTGACGAGAGCAACCCATATGGATGAGCAGCACGTCTACCAAATCAAGACCAGCAAAACAGTTCTTGACAATCCTCATCCTGATCAGACGGTCCTGAATGGGCAATCTCTGTCTCAGAACCTTCACAATCGCAGCCAAATCGTCCGTCTGTTCTTCCTCCGGTTCATCGAAACCGTAAACGGGCGGTTGAGGTGCATCGCCCGAGCACTTTCTCCCTAATAACTCCTTCGCTGTCCGGTCCAACAAACCACTGTTCCTCAGCGAGTTAAGGGCCACTAAACCGCCGATCAATTTCTCGTTGAAGAATATTTGTGGTACGGCCGAACCACCGGTCCGGTCTATTAGCTCTTTTTCACGAGACGGAAATACGTCGATATTGATTTCTGCGTATTTTAGACCTTTTTCTCTCACCAATTTCCTCACTGCCCCGCTATCCCTGTAGAAAAATTATGACGTCATAAATTTATTTTTTATTAGTGCATAAATTAAATTTATTTTGCCCAATCAAACAATTCAAAAATTTATTTTTTTTCTTTGATAAAAAAGTAAGTTTTTCACAATTGACATATCAAAAGAGAGAGAGAGAGAGAGATGATTCATTCTATTATCTCACCATCTCTTTTTTTTTTCATTTTTTTAAAAATTAAGGAACATCCTTTCAACTGTTCACAAATAATTCATTTTACAAGAAATTTGTAAATTTTAATTGGCTCAATACTAATGGAAACATTTATACTATTGAAATCAAAGTTGTTCTATTTAGATAGTACTCGAAGATTCTTTACGAGTTGCAAATTAAAATAATCATAGAAAAATATCTATTGTGATTCCAGTATTGAATAGGAGGTTCAAATTATCTAAAGTACTCCGATATATTTAGAATGAAATTGTTGCTAAACAAAATATAAATCCCGTAATAAAGACTCATGCACAAAAATTTTGAAAGAAAGGCTCATGCACATCAACATTAGATCACATCACATTATGTTCGTATTAATTCTGTCAACTAGGATCTATAAATTTTTATTTTTAAAAAAAAAAGTTATGTCACTTGTATAAGGTGACCGTGTTTAAATCAAACCCCCATCTTCAATTTTCAATAATTCATTTCAATAATCAACTTCAACCTAATAATCAACTTCAAGTAACAAAGATACGTGAAAGTATTCGGATGCAAAGAATTTATGAAAATGTTTTAACAATACCAGCTCGTATCAAAACTCGCCTAAAATTATTACACAGTTCTTTAAAAATTTTCATCGGAATTGAAACACAGTTTTTTAACCAATTCTTTTCAGAATCCCTCACTGACTGACTCACCTGCAATTGGATCTCGAGAAGAAGGTGACTCGTCCCTTGAGCTGCGCCAACTCATTAAACCCATAACCTTCCTTTTCAAGGGCAAAACCGTCATTTCCCTCCTCCTTAGCTCGAACCACGACTCGGACACCGGAAAGACTAAACTCAGTGATTCCTCCTCCCCCGAGACTCGGCTTAACGACGTCGTTGAACGACAGCCGCCTCGAAATCGCTGCCGATAGACTATTCTTTCTCTCCCGGATATAATTTCCGATCGCCGGAACGTCGACGGAGAAGCTCTTCTCCTGCGACGGTTTCTCCACGGAGCCGTGTAACAACCCCGGCGGGGCCTCCGGCTTGGGAAGGCTTTCGTGAGGGTAAACAATGCCGCCGCCTCCTTTAATCGCCGCCGCCGGAAAATCATGACCGGGCTTTTCTTTGCCTATCTTTTCTGGCGAATTTGATGGGCTTTTTTTGGATTCGATTTCGGCCTCTTCTCCCATGTTTTTTTTTTTTTTTTCTCCTTCAATCTCTCACGCCCTAACTCCCCAGAAATCTCTCTTAGACTGAGATTGATTGAACGGGTAGTTCAAATATATTCGGAAAGAAAAGATTGGAAATGTGAAGAGTTGTTGGAAAATGGAAAGAAGGGGAGCATGAAATGGAAAGAGAAGAAGCCAAACACGTAGAGAGAGAAAGCACAACAGAGAGAGAGAGAGAGAGAGAGAGAGAGAGAGTTGGCGGGTCGATAGGAACAGTTTGATAGGAGAGAAAGGGAGGAGAGGATGATTTTAAACGGGAGGAGTCAAACGCAGGAGATTTCATTTACAATATAATATTAGCGTACGTCAACGGGCGGGCAAGAATTGGATTACCAGAGTCTGGACTTGGCAGTAGCACTACTATCAGTTTTTTTTTTTTTTTTTTTTTTGGAGGGATCGAAGGGCTTGGGGGTATTTGATAATAATAATTATATAAAAAAATAATAATTTAAAAAAATTTTAACTATTTTGATTTAGTTAAATAGTTAATAGATATTGGATAAAGACCTGTTTATGTGTTTAACTCTAAAAAGTTCTTTTTGAAGAAGTTATGCCTATTAGCTTTTTGAGAAGAATTTTTTACGAAAACGATATAATTGTTGCTAAAGTTAGAAAAATTACAAAGATCTCATTAAACATTAATTCATAAATAAGGGCATAAATAAAAATTTACCAACATATTTTTCAGAAACGGCTAATTTTTACCAAAGACTATTTCTAAAAATAGCTAATTCAAATAGCTAATATAAATAACTAGTTCAAACAGTTAACAGCTAACAGCTAATACAAATAGCAAACAGTTATTTATCAAATAAGACCTTACTATTGTGTACTATTAATACTACATTTGATTACTTTACTCCAGCTGACAAAAAAAATTAATTTAATCCATTAAACCAAGAAGAAAAAGGTGGGAACTTGAAAAGTAAGCCATTAATTTTGTTTCCCTGTTTTTTTGTGAATTTTCTGTAATCATGCACGCACGTTTTTGGTGGATTTTATGGCAATTAGAGGAGTGCACTTAAAAGGTGCTGGCCAACAATTTAAAGGTGGCCGACTTAACAACTCTGACAGGACCTCAAATACACTTACTGTTGAGAACTTGTATTCTTTATCAACGTTCGTCAAAGATCTCAAATAAATCTTTATGCTAAAAGTGACCGGAAAAGGATAATCCAATTTTGCAGACTAAATGAAAAAGAAAAAAATAAAAATCTAAATCATTAAGTGACTGACAGAAGCCTATGAGCTCTAATTTAATTTTTTTGACACGAAAGAATAATGAAGAAAGGAAACAAGAGGAAATTGATATTAACAAAAAAAATCTTTCTTTATTTGAATTTTTTACCAGCTGTTATTTCTTTTTTTTTTGGTGTGAGATTACCAGCTGTTATTTCAATATGTAAGAAGCACTCCAATTCGTGTCAAATCGAATGCATGAGAAATGTTGAGGTAAAGAAATATGAGAATTGTAATATCTATCAAACCTAAAACTTGATATACTAAAGTTTAAACCATAAATTGTTAATGATTATAAATTAATTGCTGAAAAAAACAAAACAATGGCATACATTCCACTAGTCACACAATGCTGCATGTTTTCTTGGAATAATTTTGCTTTTGTGAAGTCCTTCAACTAAGCATTAATACTCTATTATTAGAAGTCATTAAAATTATTGCCGTTACTGTTACGATACAAGAGTTTAGCTAAACAACATGACAATATTCAGAATTATAAATACTTAATGTAAAATATTACTTTAATTGTTGAGATTTTTATATTAGTCAAATAATTTTTCATTTGTTAATTTTTTTAGGTTTATGAATGTTTCACTTTTTCAATTTCTCAATAATTGATTGGAGAGAAGATAAAAGGTCTTCTAGAGTGTATAAAAAAAGAATTATATGCAAGTTAAAAATCAAAATGACCTATAAATAGTTAATATTCTAGCGATTAAAGTTAAGATACTAGACAAAGCAGATGAAATTACTTGATTTTAGATATATTGATTGATATTTTTATAGATTACACTTCAGCTATACTTGGCTTCTTATTTAATGTAATATATCTTATCGTAACATTTAGAAGTTTCAATAGATTATTAATTTTATTTCTTTGGGAAATTAAAAGTGAGATAACAATTATAAGATATTAACTTAAAATTAAGACCTAAGCTTTAGTATATCGAAGGTTGAATGATATCGTATGGAACTTCTTTTGATGAACGTCTTTTCTTTTGATTCAACATCTAATGATATTCTTTTCTTTTTTCATAATGGCATCTTTGATATTCCATTCAACATAAATAAAATTCTTTTCTACCATTAAAATTAAAAAACTAATACCTTTAAAAAAAACTAAATAAACATTTAGTACATAAAAAATTGCAGCTCTTATATAGGATGATCTTAGTTAAGATGTATTGTGAGATAGATATACTTGACGTAACTTTCAATAATTATGGAGATACTTAATTACGTATTTAATGTGACTTTTAATACAATCGGTCATAATTAAGTTGTTCGTCCCCATAAATCAAGAAGTCATTCTAAAAGAAGATATTAGAGACACAAAACTTTTTGGAAACTCATCTCTTAAGAAACCCGAGTTATACATGTACTTTTATGTGTTGCCTACCAAAGGATTTGAAAAAAAATAATTTGTGTTTTTCCATATAAATGTTCTCATATTTTCTTGCTTTTCATTGTTGTTTGGTATGTTCAAAAAAAATGCATCAAAAGCACTTGGTGGGTTGGTGGTTTAGATTTTTTAATTTATTTTATACTAGTATGGACTCGTGCAAAAGCACGAAGCATATTTAAATGGACAATTGATAGCTATGTTATCAAAAAAATAAATGGATAGTTAGTGTAGAAATAATTAATACTATAAGTCAGTAAAGAGAAGGGAAAAACCGAACAAAAAAATTAAATATATAGCAACTTCGTGCATAAATAATATGATTAACAATGGAAAAATATATCATAGTAGAAGAAGTCTATATAAGTATGATTGATATATTAGGTAGTGAACTCGATACAAAGTACGCTAAATTGGATGATGATAAGTTAAGTTATGACACCAATGATGAAGAATCGACCTCCTTCTCTTGTACCTGAATCAAAAATCAAGTTTTAGTGATAATTTGATTAACAATGATAGAAGAGAATTATATATATACACATTATGTACCTGGTATACCTAACATTAGTACGTCGTATGTAATGGACCTCTTCCTCCCAATTGGCTAGCATAATAAGAGCGATAGGAGCTTCTACTTCATGCAGGCATGGAGGCTCCAGAATGAAAACTCGAGGTTTTCTGATGTAATCATCTATAATTGCATAGAGTGATAGATGACTATATGGCTGTGAACAATAATAACACAGGTTAGGCAATGGTGGAATAATAACTTCGGTGAACATCATAAGCAGTGACAATAAGAATACCTGCACTGCATACATATCCAACTGTGTAGCGGTCGTATGTAAAAGAATTCGTGCATCCTCATGAAGAACAGTGAACTCTTTACAACCTGTGATATCTTGTAACACAACTTTGAATATGAACCTGTATTTTTGATGTAGAAAGGGAAGATCACACTAATGCAAACATAAAGTTGGGAAAGCATAACAAACTATAAAACAATAGGGAATCATAGATGCAAACCTGTTTCGAGTCAAACTTGGGGATCGACATGTGCAGTACGGTACACTAAGCGCGAATATATAAGTGTGGATACTTTTGTTGCAATTAGTGCAAGCGTCGTAAAGCAGCGGGTGGATTTCAACAATATATGCAAAAATCCGGTAATATCTAACCTGGATATAATAAAATTTCAAAATTATGTGATATTAAATGAATGTATGTAAGCCTAAGGAACATTTGGTGAATAAAAGTTTAGCTTACATTTGCCGCAAAAGCATATTCATATAATCTAATCAGTTTAGCTGCCAATAACTTCTCTAGATGGCACATGCATAATGTTCTTATACGCATGAAATCGAAATACTTCATCACACCTGAAGTGCCAGAGTACCTAATGCATATATGGAAGGTAACACGTGTGAGATCAGGTGTATATAAGTTGTATGGAATTAGAAAACATAAATTAATGTTGCATGTTATGTATACCATCCTTCAACGTCTTTTGTTGCTTCAATGCCTGGGTTTATCAGTAATCTACTAACAGGTAAAGTAGAAACTGATACTCCTACAGTTATATTGCAAGAGTGAAAACATATTACTGAAATATACAATCAGAATAATAGATATTAGTTAGTTTTGTGAATGAAATTATATCAAGTGGACATAAAGTTACCTTCATAATGTCTAATGTGCACTCTGGAAGCAAGAAGTATATTTTCATCAGTCAAATGTTGCTGAATATAAGTACCCTCAACTTCCGCAAAATCTCTCCGTAAAGTTAGTCTCAATGGATGCATCCTACACACATGTATCATATATACTAATCTGTATATAATTGAAATGTAACAATAATTATGAACAAATCTTTACTAATGACAATACATACTGCATGTCACAAAGTGACAATTCCCACCGTGTGATGCCTCTATCTCTGGGCCATTCCAAAGGATATATAGCTATTACCATGCCTATGATGTCTGTAGAACAACAGGGAAAGAGAACACTGTAAAGAGTACAGAAGATATGCATGCTTAAATTTAGATACCAAACTTGACTGTGTGAACAATACGTACCAACAACATTATCAGGTGCCCATAGTTGTCGAGGGACATCTATGAATGACACAAACGAAGGTCGGTGATGGTACGAAATATCCTGACATTCTTCAATGATGCCAAGAAGTGTCATTCTCGGCGTGAAAACTAATTTGTACAGGTTGGTGACCACATTCCTTTCGCCATCTATAGCAGCATAAACTGAGAGTTTGGATATGTGGTAAACATTGCCAGCAATGAGTATGGACCTCCATCGAGTAATATCGACATCACCTTCTATGATGCCGAAAATCTCATCACACTAAAAAAAAAAAATGGAATGCACTCGTAAGCATCATACATGCATACGATGAGGACTTTATTGAACATGATAATATAATACCTGGTAGTCCATGAATATAACTTTCCATAATGTCCATCGCCCATATAGCCGAACAGACATTGCTTGTATGAGTCGAGCCATCAATATTATAGATCTATTGCAAGGGTTGATGGCGCATATAGGCATAGAAGTATGTGCTGAAGATTCCATGTATGTAATCTAGAAACAAAAATTAAAAGTATATAGTATGGTATGATAATAAAGAAATGACCACAATGTATTTGTCGAGGGAGGTATGTTACTGTACATAACACCGGAATGGTATGATTGAAAATAAGATAATCAAATAGATAAAATGTAATAGGCGAAATGAATAAACTGTACGATATAATTATAAGCTACAAATGGTTCAATACATCCCTGTGCACAATATTTTTTGTAAAGTCTACTGGAACTCCTCTCTTATTACAAAGCAGTACTTTTAATCCAGAAGGGGATGATACATGTGACAGTGTAACATAAAGTTGACCATGGCTGAACACGTGCCTTGGAAAGTATACACCAACTCTATTTAAAGTTTCCCCCTGACTTTTGTTAATTGTCATTGCAAATGCCAATTTTAGAGGGAATTGCCTTCTTCTGAGTTGTAGATCTGGAAGATTGGATGGTGTTAAATTGATTCTGGATATTAGAATAGTCTCCCCAACTTTTGAACCAGTTATTACTTTGGCCTCAATTACTCTATCACCCGGCTTACTAACAATCAATCGATTACCATTGCACAACCCTATTGACTGATTCAAATTTCTCAATAATATAACTGGCGCACCGACTTTAAGATCTAAACAGTGATTTGGCCACCCAGAGATATTTAGGGAATGCAATAATTCAGGGGTTCCATACAACTGAAAGGACCACAATCGTTAGTGTTTGAAAGAGTATCACAACTTAAATAACTTTTCATATCTCTAGAAAGCATGGATAACATGATTGTGTTTATTTCATCGATATCATCATTCGTTGGTGCAAGAATCCCTCATTCATGAAGATATGACCAATCTTCATACTTAGTATCAAAATCAGGGTAAATTGATGTGATCAAATTATGTAGACCATTGTCTTCATTCTGTATTAGGAATTCTTCTGGTATCTTAATCCAATTAGTCTCTCCGTTATCTAAAATAGCAATTCCTTGCACTTGACCATCTCCAACTTGTAATATCCATTATGCAAATTCCTCGACATTGGGCATGGTCTCGTTAGGTTCATCTAATCATTACAGCCACATATTTATACGCAAGTGCAGAACATTGCATTCATTCCAGAATGTTGCTCAATGGATCGTAGCTGCAACGATAGATTCACAACTTCCATGTGTAATCACAGGAAGTATCTGTTTGAAATCTCTCCCGAGAAGGACCAGTTTTCCACTAAAGCATTCTGATTATCACATATGTCCTGAAGGTGACGATAAACGACTTCAAATGCTAAACGATTCATCATTGGTGCTTCATCCCATACAATCAACGTTGTCTCACGAATGAGATCCGCACGTTCAGACATCTTATCAAAGTAACAAGCGGACGACTCATCAGGTTGTAAGGGTGTTTTAAATACCGAGTGGGCTGTTTTCCCTCTGAGTAGTAGTAATGAAGCAATTTCCGACGATTCCACGATAAGGACAATATGTTTTTTTGATTGGAACTTGGAGATTAAAGTATTCTATAGATATATCTTTCCCGTGCCCCCACTACCATATATGTCCATAGATATGTCTTTCCTGTACCCCCACTACCATATATGAAGAACAACTCCTCTTCACCTCTATTATGAGTATCGAGTACTGATCCGTACGCATGATACTGATCTGAGTTCAACCCCTTTACCAAACTTTCAAATCTTGATGTTTTCATAGTTGTATCATAATCAAGTTCATCAATAATAAGCCAATTAGTTGCATAAACTGTAGCTTCGATGGAAGGGAGTGGCATTGGAGGAAAATTATGTAGTGATCGTCCGTTTCTATTCAAGATACGTTCAATCTCAAGTAATCCAAGATTCTGGATCTCAGTACATGGTAAATCCATATCCGACATTCTTGTATGACATCGTATGGTATGTACCAAGTCATCTGTTAATGAACCCAATGTGTGTCCCACAACTTTATCGGGTCAGCAATCTCAGAGAACATCAACATGGAGCAAAACATATTTTGAAGTTGCACATCTGAACCCCATGTTGATGCTTTAGTCAAGGCAGCATGCCATTCACCATCATCATCAAGCAAACCCAATGCCATGCATGCTGACTTAAATATTGGATGTAGAACACCACGTATGGTACGAATATCTTCAAAAGAAGTTGCTCCACATATCTTTGTAAGAAGCATTCTCAAATAATATCGTTCACTACAATTTGGATGTGCAAATAGAAGTCGAGTAATTGAAGAACCTTTTTGACAGACCGTCCAGCTTTTAGAAGAATGATTCCACACCCATTGCATGGGAAAGTTCAGATACGTGGTCTGTCGAGCGTGTGGATACTTCTTATTTGCATCAAACTACATTGTTAACATTGTTTTCTGCACTTTTGGTTCATTAGCAATTCTAATGAGGTCCTCTCTATCACTGAACATGACTGATTGTTCTCCAGGTAAATGGTATTGGAGTTTTTATACAGAAGGGTATTGATACTGCAAGTTGAACTCAAAATCCGCCAGCATGACTCAACGGCAGATATGTAGCGACAATCCAAATATTCCTGTATTTCATCCCCTTCTCTACGTGGCCGAGATTGCTCATTGTCACGATGTGTTGTATTACCTTTAATGACAATAGTAGCACGATCATGTCCCTTAGGTACATACTTATTCAGGTACTTGATCACACTACGGATAGCTACACGCTCGACATTGATGTGAGCGTCATATTTAACGTATAGTTCTCTATTATATGGGACCACCCATTGGTTATCAATCTCTCATCCATTTGCAACCACTTGTAGGGGAGTGCGCCGCTGGTGGTATTGGGCGAATCCATGCTCATCAAATGTGGTTTGATTACAAAATCTTTTTAGGTAACATTTTGAACATTTTTCGTCAACCAAACATGATACACATGGGCCATGTATCATAAATCATGTGA